>JANHFL010006099.1:60974-73798 GCA_032468155.1 Oxyrhabdium leporinum
CCTGTGCATTTTGTTTTTCTTGCCTAAATGTAGAACCTTACTTTTTTCACCATTGAATTTCATTTTGTTAGATAGCGCCCAATGTTCAAGTCAGTCAAGATCCTTCTGTATCTTAAGCCTATCTTCCAGAGTATTGGCTATTCCTGCTAGCTTGGTGTCATCTGCAAATTTGCTGAGTTCCCCATCTATCCCCTCGTCCAAATCATTGATGAAGATGTTAAAGAGTACTGGGCCTAAAACAGAGCCCTGGGGTACCCCACTGCATACCTCCCTCCATGTAGCTGCAGTTCCATTGAGAACTACACGTTGAGTGTGGTTGGTCAGTCAGTTACAAATCCATCTGGTAGTGATGCTATCTAACCCACATTTTTCTATTTTATTAAGTAGTAGGTTATGGTCTACTTTATCAAATGCCTTACTAAAGTCCAAGTAAATTATATTGACAGTATTCCTCTGGTCCACTAATTTTGTCACTTTGTCAAAGAATGCAATACGATTAGTCTGGCATGAGCTCTTTTTGACAAACCCCTGTTGGCTTTTGATTATTACTTTGTTTGCTTCTAGGTGTTCACTGATTCATTGATTATCTTTTCCAGAATTTTCCCTGGTATTGAGGTTAGACTGATGGATCTGTAGTTTCCTGGATCTATTTTTTCCCCTTTTTTCCTTTTTTGAATATGGGAACTACATCAGCTCTTTTCCAGTCCTCTGGCAGTTCCCTGGTGCACCAGGATCTTCGAAAGATATAGTTCAGTGGTTCTGAGATCATATCTGCCAGCCATCATCACATCTGATCACATATTTTGTTACTATTTCTGCCACTTGTTAATGAAAACCAGACAGAACAAACAGTGACCAAAATAAATACATCTTCCATGTATGTCCCAAAGGTGCTTTTTCAATAGGCAACTGGACTTTCTGGTTTTTCTTTGAAGACATTAGAGGACTGGAAGGTGGCGAATGGAAGGATTTATACTCTTTGCAGACAGCTGGTCATTTGCATTCTTGGTCCTTTCTTCCAAAATGTGGACTTTGCTGTCTTCAAAAGAGTGGCCTGTGTCTTTTAAATGCAGATGAACTGCTGAAACCATCTGTATTTTGGACAGAGAGGAGAAAGTCCACATTTTGGACAGAGAAGACCATTTGTTTAAAGGAGGGGCCAAAAGGCCATCTATATCAAAACTGAACAGCCCTCTCTCAACAGAGGGGGAGGGATACAACATCATCTATCTCCAATGTACAACACAGTCCTTTCAACAGTTCCAAGAAGACTACACACACATTTGTACCACTTAGGTGACCTTGATGACACAGAAAAACCTTCAGGCAATCTTAATGACTCACTAAAAGAATGCAAATGACCAGCTGTCTGCAAGGAGTATAAATCCTTCCATTCCCCACCAACCAGTCAGAGCTGAAGAAGCTTCTTGGATGAGAGTGAAATGTCTTAAAAGAAAAAACAGAAAGTCCAGTTGCCTCTTGAAAAAGCATTTTTGGGACAACCATGACCTGGATGACTGAGAATCTCCATAGCCATCTTCCATGTATCCACAACAATTAATTGAACTAGACTTGGTTGGGCAACAAATTACTTCACAAGTATTTTTCTCCTTGCTTAGTACTAAACACTCATTTTTTATAATAATTAATTGGGAAAAACTCTAAATAGTTGTTTTCTGCAATGAGAATGAAAATAGTGAAACAATAAAGAATATGCTTTTAAGTAATAGTAAAATCATAAGAATTTATATGTATTAGAAATGATAAATCTTTCTGAGCCCATAGTGCTTTTTAAAAAAACTTAAAATAGAGCAAAGTGAAAATTAAGAAAGTTTTTGTTTCTCTTCCTCATAATGAAAAGAAAGTAAGGTTAATGCTTAGTTTCTAGCTCTTTAAAATATGGAAATGTCTACAATTAGTTTTCTAAAAATTCAGTGTTTCCAGGTATTTTCATTTAAACTCCTTCTCACTCTAAAATGTTTTAAATTTGTTTTAACTATTCTAATGTGAATCATTCTGATTTGTATGGAAATGGGAATTAATATTCACTTATACTGAATACTAATGGTAACTCAATTTCCCAGGAAAATGGCCTATACATATTTTGAGACTTGCGGATCCCAGAATTCCACATCATGCCAACTTAATATATGTTTTACATACCGAATTGGGGAAACATGTTTCAAATGGATTTTCTCAGTTCCCATGTATATTTTCTTTTCTTGTTTGTAACTAGTTTTGATCACTTTTCAAAATGTCAAAATGTGGAAGGAAAAAACTTATTAGTTACCTACTCAATTCAAAAGAAAACTATAAAAAAGGACATACAGAATGCCACATAAATGATCAGTGTGCACTGATTGATTTCTGCACATCTCTGATAAAAAAAATCTCTCTCTCTCTCCCTCCCTCCCTCTCTCTCTTACCTCAATCTATTCAATCTGTTCCTTGTTTAATGTAGAATAGAGGCAGCCTTTTTTTAAAAATAAAGAGATGGTACATTAGCAATAGCACTTAGACTTATATACCGCTTTACAGCCCTCTCTAAGCAGTTTACAGAGTCAGCAAATTGCCCCAACAATTTGGGTCCCCATTTTACCTACCTTGGAAGGATGGAAAGCTAAGTCAACCTTGAGCCTGGTGAGATTTGAACTGCCAGATTAGAGGCAGCCGGCAGTCAGCAGAAGTAGCCTGCAGTACTGCATTCTAACCACTGTATCACTGAGGCTCATCATTATTACATTTTTAAAAAGTAATGCCTTTAAGGACTATGGCTGATAACAGAATGTCATCACTGTTAGCCCCACTAGGAGGACTGTACCAAGAAATCAATTCCACAGGAATACTAAAGTTGATTTATTGCAACTAACCGTAATAACAGAATCTTGCAGGTCTGATTTTGTACATCCTTCTTATATTCAGTGAATTAGGAAGGTATTTGTCTAAACTATTTCTGAAAGTTTTCTTGTTCTGGACTTAGATAACATTTTACCCATTGTTGCCTTGGCTGAAGCTAGCTTGCATATCTTCCATCAAGTTCATCTCCTTTACTGTCTAAAATCATTGGCTTGTGTGAGATTTAAAACTTTTGCCCCTTTTTATGGCATTCAGAAATAGGTTCAAGTCAATGCATGTATGAGAAGGCCAGTTTCCATGTCTGTTTGGGGTTATTGTTACAGGAAATTATTGTTTTGTCTCAGAATTTTGGTTGCCTGATCTTAGGAAAGAGGAAAAACTAGGATTCGGGGTGCAGACATAGACTACAGCACCTGTGATCAATTAACATGCAAGTACTTTATGTTGATTCTTGCATCCAAAACTAGAATGAAGAATTCTCTATCTCTGAGAAAAATGGAATAATGAAATGCTAAATTGGCTGAGACTATCACCCCCCCAAATTAATCTTAAGATCTCAAGATAAAGAAGCATGCATGAATATTAAAATTCTGATTTTCTAACCTGGATTCAAAGTGTCCAGAAATGCTGTACTTGTATGTGTATAAGAATTTAATTTCACCACATAAATTGAGCACTCTGATTTGCTGGTGAGAGGTGGTGATACCACCAACTACTCATCTATATTGTCTGTGTGTCTTATTGAACTCTTGTTAACTTGAAAGAGATGATAGATGTCCACAATTGAAATATGAAAGATTCTTTCCCCTCTGTCTTTCTGTGCATCTGTATAAACTGTTATATGGTTGTATTTGAAAGATATATGAATAATTGCTTTTGAAATACCATGATTAATTTTTCATTGAAATGTATTTGTTCCCAACTTGCTCTAGGGAGCTTTTAAATAATAACCTTTAATAGGTAATATTACTGTATATAAGTTTCATATTTTATATATAGCAGGCAGTCTTAGTGTTTGCTGTAGAAACAGACTCTTCTCCCATACTGAGAAGGGTAGTTGAGTTGTAAAAATAAAGCATAAAGCTCCATATATTTACACATTACACATTATCTTACTTCATCAAATGCATAAAGATGCTGGATGCATTTATTGTCTCAGCAGCATAGAAGATGAATTTTTAAAAAGAATGAATGCGTAGAAGATAAATAAATAAATACATTCAAAGAACATGATGCAAGTAATAATAATAAAAGAATTGAAAAACAACATAAGAATTTAATTTAATTTAATAATATATTTATTGACACAATAGCTAGATGCATCAAGCAGATGCATTTAAACATTTTTCAAAGTTTTAAAATTAAAATTAAATTTCCAATTCTAAATGCTGTTAATCATTGAAATAAGAGGGAATTGGGATGTGATCTTAAGATGGGGGGGGGGGTAATGTTAATATCTACCCCATTTTATAGTCAGATCACCATCTGGTTGCTTTAGAACTTTCTAATGCTGCTCCACTATGTAGGGAGGCAGGGCCTATTAAATTAGTCCAACCCATCACCTGATGGCTCCACTTTGTTTCCAGAGGGCACTTCGGGAATATCCTGTTGATTATTTTGCTAAAGTGTTATATCATAGATCCTAGAACGAATTGGCAGCTTTCCACTTAAACAGTCTCTCTCTGCCCCGATGCCAGTTGGTTTTCTGAGGAATTCTATCACAAAAGAGGAGTGTTTGAGTGGAGGCAGAGTGTCTGCCATGGATTCTCTTGCTTTTGTCTGTTTGATTTTAGCTGATATTTATCTGATGTTTTTAACCCTATGGTGTACGTTGCCTAGAGTCATCCTCTGACTGAAAGAACATACAAATTGACAAATAATCAGTTACACACAGAACAAAACAGTTTTCAATTCTCTCTCTCTCTCTCTCTCTCTCTCTCTCTCTCTCTCTCTCTCTCTCTCTCTCTCTCTCTCTCTCTCTCTCTCTCTCACACACACACACACACACACACACACATGCAATGACGATGATGATGATAAAGTTCGTCCATCGTGTTTGAAGAGGACCTTGACATGTAATGGGTTGTGGGCTGTCCACAGTGGGTCCTCAGGTGGCTGGTAAGGCCTATACGGGCACAGAATGTTCTGCCACATGTCAGGCAGATCTGTATGGGCACCATTGTTTCAGCATTTGCAGCTCTGGCTTTGCGAAGTGCTCACTTCTTCTGTGCTGTAGTTGTTCTTTTGTCTTAACATGTCTGGCAGCCTTGGTGGATCAACGTGTGCCATGCACACACATGCACACACACAACCATAGCACACCCATTACACAGACACACTTGCTCAGCAAAACAATCCTAAAGGAAAATGGCTGCAAACTGGTCGATATTATGTTGAAAATGTATTTACTGAATTTAGCTGTGCATATGCATCCCATGCATTTTTTTTTATCCTGTTGATTGTGGAGCTTTGAGAATATATTTAAAGGAGAAGATACTTGCTGCATATGTAAATACATTCTGATCATCAATTGGGAGCAAGAGCATATACAAGTAAGTATATATACCAAGGCAGCAAACCCATCAAGTCAACATATCCTAAAAAATTTGCAATTTTATTACTTGTGCATAAACTTGAAGTTCATGCAGAAACAAGTATTGTTGGTGTTAGCTCCATCATTCCACCTGCTTTTCTTCTGAAGAACATATGTATGTATGGTCCAGCTTCTTTATAAAAAGCATTACCTTACCTTGCAGGCAGTTAAGCAATGAAAAAATAATCCTCTCTTTCTAGTATCTAGGTTGTACAATCTGTTACTCTCAGAGCATTATCCTTTTGCTTATGTATATGCTGGCAGAATATGACGTCTCAAAGCCGCTGTACCGTGTTTGACCCAGGTGGGTCAAAGATTGTGACTCAGAAACATCATTAGCCACACATAAAGCTAGTGGACTATAGCACTGAAGAAAATAATGAGAAAAAAACATGAGATAATTCTTTAAGATGCTTAAAAATATGAGAAGAAAATGTATTTTATATACAAAGTAGAACTGCTCTAGAGCAAAACATAAGAAATTTGATAGAAGGAAACAAGGTCCATAAAATATTGAAAAATTACATCAAAACATGACTGTAGATTATACGTGAATAGAGAATATGCTTGTAAGACCTGACTCTGCTAGAAAAGGAGACTAGACTGAGATGATTAGGAAATGGAACTGTCAATCAAAGGATAATTATAACCTCTTACACTATATTCCAGCAAGTGGAAAGAATTGGAGAACAATTTGGGAGACAGAAATGCATAAGGAAGGTTCAGTATCCAGGCCTGGGAATATTTCTCCTTATCAATAAATATTTTTAGTGCTGGGGTAAGTCAGTACGGATACAGTGTAGATGCTCTGTAGAAGAACCATATTTTTAATACTTCAATAAACATCAATTTTTTGTTCCCTTGCTTTTATATTAACTAAATGTCTGTGTTACTTTATATATTTCCCATGTTCCATCCAGTTCTTTAAATCTTAGAAGAACAGAGCCATGCATGAAGGAAAGGACTGAAAAGAAGAGGAAGGTTTCAAAGAAAGCAGGGGGATCATGAGATCAGGTGGCCGACATAAAAAGGATCATGGAGAAAATGAAATAATTTAGAACCGAGGCTTACCTTCTTTTACTGGCTATAGCAGTTATGATTATGTTGATATAGCTAGAGTACAGGTAGCCCTCAACTTCAGACTGCAATTGGAACCAAAACTTCTGTTGCCAAGCAACATAGTTGTTAAGTGAGTTGTGCCTTATTTTACAACCTTTTTTTCTTGGTCGTTAAGCAAATCTGGCTCCCCCATTGACTTTGTTTGTTGGATTTCCCTTAGGAAGACATAAATGTCAATCACATGACTCAGTGACACTGCATCCATTGTAAATACATGCCAGTTTCCAAGTTCCTAAATTTTGATGACACGACCACCTGGATGTTGAGAAGTTTATAAGCGCAAGGACCAGTTGCTCATCATTTTTTCAACATCTTTGTAACTACAACAGTTGTTAAACCAATGTAATAAGTAAAAGACTGCTGAGTGGGAATACATTAGGCTCGATACATGTGCCAGAACATATTTTCTTCTGAGGAATCTTTACAATGCACAAGAAATTGCTGGAAGAACTGAGTTGCAAGAAGCAGAAGTTCAGAACAGGGAAAGGAATGAGAATGATTAACATTCAACAGTTGCATTATAATAATGACAGATTGGAAGATAAGGCACTGGGGATCCAAAGTGTAAGTAAAAACTCTAGACGTGCAGACAATATCATTTCGTTAGCTAAAAAGTGGCTTAGAAGTACATGTTTTGAAAATAAAAACGTGAAAAATTAAATATAAGGAAGGCAAAGTTTAAGTCAGCGAGCCTGGTTAGTGAACTGACATTTGTTTATGAAGTAATGAGGTAATAAAGTAAAGAAGCATGGTAGATAATTTTGATTTCTTGAGCTCAAAAATAAAGATGAACATGCTAGAGAAATAAAAAGGAGATTAATTCCAGGAAGGAAATCAATTAGAAACTTAGACAAGATCATGGAAGATAAAGATATTTCTATGACAACAAAGACAGGAACAGTTAAAACAAAGGTCTTTCTCATGGTGAAGATGACTGCGAAAGCTGGACATTGATGAAAAGTAAGAAAAAGAAAATAGATGTTTTTGAATTGTGGGTTTGTGATGATTACTAACACCATGGACTGCAGGAAAAACGAATGTGGGATCCTACATCAAATAAGACTGATTCTTCCCTTGGGGCACTGATCAGCAAGCAGAGAGTAGATGGGAAAGAATGATGAACTAGAAAAAAAAATATATATACAAGGCTGGCAAGGTTGAAAGAAGTAGAGGATAAAGATATGGATAGGATAGATGGATCAAAAAGATTACTGGAATGACCTTGGAAGAAGTACAAATTATTAATGGACACATATCAAGATGGCGGGCATTTTTCCATTCAGTCATCAAAAATTTAGCCCAACTCTGATGCACTTAATTAACTTTCTCATTTTCCGTCTTCTGTTATATAGGACCACTAAGGTGCCACGTATTGTGCTATTTTCCCTCCCTGATTCTTTATTTTCTAGAAACATAGTGCAGAGATGTTTTTTTTTTCTTAATGCTGGAGCAGTGGCAGTTTGAGACAAGGCATGGAGGTGGGCCCCTTTAGGTCAACATTTCACATCAGCCAAAGTGAAGATGATCACCCAGTACTTTCCAACTGCTATGATTGTTTGGAGAATAAAAATGAACATGTCCTATGTGCAAAAGGGTTACCTCTCAAAA
Organism: Oxyrhabdium leporinum; assembly: GCA_032468155.1. Lineage (NCBI taxonomy): Eukaryota > Metazoa > Chordata > Lepidosauria > Squamata > Cyclocoridae > Oxyrhabdium > Oxyrhabdium leporinum. The sequence goes on from JANHFL010006099.1 coordinate 69,151, forward strand.
CTAGACCAAAGTCTAAGTGTGGAAGTGAATAGAATCCAGAAGGCAGCTAAGAAGAAGCAGGGGACAAGATCTTAGAAAAGTTGGAGAGCAAGCCAGAAGTCAGAAAAGAAAAACAAGTGTAGAAAAGAAAAGGGGGAAGGTTCAGCACAAGTGAACACTCTTATCTGGACAAAAGCATCTAACGAATTTGCACATCTAACGAATTTGCACATATAGCTTCTTCACTAATTTACATGATTCACGTCAGGAGATAACATGCATTCTTAAAATAGGTGTGAACAGATATATGTGTGTGTGTGTGTGTGTGTTACCACATATATACTTTTTGTTAGTTTGACTTGTTTTTATGAAGGGGATATTCAGAAGACAAAATGAAGAAGTTGTCCTACATGAGAATAAGTATAAAGGAAACTTGCTGAATTAATCAGTCATTGAGAGCCTCTCATTTTGTTTTAAATAAGCTAGTTTGCTGAAATAAAAGTTTTAGGACATAACCTTGAATTAGTCTTGTGCAGCTATTCTGGCACAACCTCAGAGACTGATTTTTTTTCATATTATCCTTCATCTCTCAGGTAAATTAAATATTGTTGAAACAGCTGTCTGTTGCCGCACCAGGTATTACTTGTGAGAAAAAAAATATATTTAAATTAAAATGTCTGGCAGCTGAGGCCAGTTGAGTGAAGAACCCAGGTATGTGCTTGTGTATGTTTTTGGATGCATGTGCTAAATAGCATTTAGTTGGTATGTCTGCAAAATATGGTTTTATTAGATACTGGTGAAGAAATTATGTTCTCTCTTCATGTCAGACATCCTGTAAAAAAGGGAAAATGATTAAAAATGTGAAGCCTGTCAAGTCTGCAGTTTAACAAGACAAAGAAAATGAAGGTTGTGGAGAGAAAAATATTAATAATTTTTCCACCTACCCATTTTTTGTCAGGGCATTTTTGTCCCAGAAGTCAAGCAACATGTTAAGGTCAAAAAATATTTAATAGAAAAGCTGAGTCCTAAACTCAGAAACCCCAACAGAAAGATTTCTTACTTTTGTGATCTACCTCTTTTAAACTTTGTGAAAATTCTAAGTACTTGACCGTTTTGCTCTTATGTTCCATCTATATTTGTAAGCAACAAGTTCAAATGAAGGTATTATGCATTCTGAGGTTGCTTATTTGTTATTCTTTCTTTTTCTTTTTATATACTCCAATTACTCTGAAGCCATTTAAATCTTCCCATTTTTCAATACTACTCTACATTTCTGCATTGTATATACTAATGGAAAACACTATTTGATAGTCTGTGTGCATGAGTAGCTTCAAATTGCTGACTTTACCAAAGTCTTGAAAATTTCAGCATTTTCCCCTTCCCTGCAAAGATAACGAAGAGAGGTCAGTTTTTATAAAATCTGAAATATATTTGTGGGAATATGTTTAATGTTCCTCCACATCTCCTGCTATGTTGCCTCATTGCACTGTGATGGGAGGTGGGTACTCGTGGGAGGAATGAGTGAAGAATGCTGGGAGGCTATGCCAAGAATATATGTTCAGGGTGTAATTATTTCCTCGCTGCCCAGCTAAAATAAGCAGGTACCCATATTGGGCAGCTGCTGGAGGCAGATGATTTGTCTATCTACAATATATGTCATATCTCTCTCTCACTCTCTCTCTCTCTCTCTCTCTCTCTCTCTCTCTCTCTCTCTCCCTCTCTCTCTCCATCCATCTACCTGCCCATCTATTATCTATCTGATTAAACTGGCAATAAGTACACCATGAAAGAGCTGAAATATCAGGTTAAGGATAGATCATCTTGGGGGAAAAAATCTTCCTAAATAATCACTAAGCAACAACACTGACTTGATGGCAAAGATCAATATTTAACATTCCAATGATATATAGCCTTAGAATAAAAGGCTATTGTTTTATACTGAATAATTTCCCAATGCTGCATAACCTCATGATTTTAGGATGCATATATAGATAGCCCTTGACTTAAGACCATAATTTAGCCAAAAATTTCCATTGTTAAACCAAGGCAGTTGTTACGTGTACTTTGTCCCATTTTTACAACCTTTTTTTTGCAATATTTGTTAAGTGAATCACTACAGGTTGTAAGTGAATCATGTGGTCATTAAGTAAATCTAGCTTCCCCCATTGACTCTGCTTGCCAGAGGTCAGCTGAGAAGGTTTGAGGCAGCTTGTAGTGAGATGAGCAGCAAAAATAAATAAATAAACAAACAAACAAACAAACAAAGAAATAATGACAGTGGGGATGCTGCAATGGTCATAATGGTGAAAACATGTCATAAATCACATTTTTCATTCCATTGTAATAGCAATAAAAAGAGTAAGAACTGCTACTAAGGCCTACCTCATGGCAATTCATGCAGCGAAGTATAAATACTTTTCCATACTAATTGCATCTGCAGATAATCGCCCAGCGATCCTCTTTAAGGTGAGCCTCCTCCTCCTGGGGAAGGAAGAGATTAAGGTCCACCTGAAGGGGTGTGCCAAGGAATTTGCGGATTTTTTGGAAGACAAAATCGCTCAACTTCATTCCCAGTTAGATGCCGGCATGTTTGCTGGCCCGGTGGAAGCCCCTGAGGCAGGTTCTTGCCCTGTTATCTGGGAATGGTTTGACCCTGTTGCTCCCAAGGAAGTGAACAGGATCCTAGGGAGTATGCCTGCAAGCACCTATATTTTAGACCCATGTCCTTCCTGGCTTGTGAAAATTTCCCAGGAGGTGACAGGCAGGTGGACTCTGGCAGTGATTAATGCTTCCCTGCAGGAAGGGATGGTGCCCCAGCACTTTAAGGAGGCTGTGGTTCACCCTCTTCTTAAGAAGCGATCGCTGGACTCCACCCGGTTGGATAATTTCCAACCTGTCTCCAATCTTCCCTCTTGGGGGAAGGTTGTTGAAAAGGTGGTTGCGCAGCAGCTCCAGAGGTTTATGGATGAAATGGATTATCTCGACCCCTATCAGTCAGGATTCAGGCCGGGATTTGGGACAAAAGAGGCATTGGTCATACTTTTGGATGATCATTGCTCTACTTGACCTCCCTGTGGCTTTCGATTCCATTGACCATGGGATTCTTCGGGGGTGGCTTTGGGGGATGGGAGTGAGAGACCTTGTGCTGTCCTGTTTCACTTCCTTCCTCTGCAGCCACTCTCAGTCACTGTTGATAGGAGGGAAGAGATCCAGCCTGATTTACGGGGTTCTGCAGGGCTTAGTACTGTTCAACATTTATATGAAGGCGCTGGGTGAAATCATCCGTCATCATGGACTGAGATATCACAATATGCTGATGATACTCAGCTGTATATCTCGGCCTGTGGTGAGTTAAGTGTTGCTGTGTCCTCCCTCTCGCAGTGGCTGGAGGCTGTTAGGGGCTGGATGGGGAGCAACGGGTTGAAACTAAACCCTTGCAAGACCAAGTGGCTCTGGGTTTGGAGTTCATTGGCTCAGGGAGAATTGCCACCTTTGGTCTTGGATGGGGTGGCACTACTCCAAACAGACCCTGTGCGTAATCTAGGGGTTTTCCTGGACTCATGACTCCTGCTTGAAGAGCAGGTGGCAGTCATGGCCAGGAGGGCCTTTGTGCAACTGCAGGTTGTGGACCAGTTATGCCCTTTCCTGGACCAACAGTCCCTACTCACAGTCACTCATGCACTTCCCGTCTTGACTATTGCAATGCACTCTACATGGGGCTGCCCTTGAAAAGCATCCGGAAGCTCCAGTTGGTGCAAAATGCAGCGGCCCACATGGTTTTGTGCAGACCCTGGTGTGCATATATATCACCTCACCTGCAGGAGCTGCATTGGTTGCCAATTTGCTTCTGGGTGCAATTCAAGGTGCTGGTTGTCACCTTTAAGGCCCTTCATGGCTTGGGACCAGGTTATCTGAGTGACCTTCTCTTGCCAGTCACATCTACCTCACCCATCAGAGCAGGGAGGCAGGGAATGTTGCGGGTCCCATCGCTGAGGGAGATACACCTGGTGGGACCCAGAAGAAGGGCTTTCTCCATGGTGGCTCCCTCTCTCTGGAACATCATCCCCCAAGAGATTAGAACAGCCCCCCACTCTAATACTCTTCCAGAAGGCGCTGAAGACCTGGTTCTGCAAGCGAATCTGGGGAACCCAGAGCGGGATGGAGCCCATTAAATGGTTCATGTGATCTGCTGTCGTTGGGGCAGGGGGTGGGAGTTGGGGGGTGATTTTGTTATATTGTACATTATTAATTTATTTGATTCTTTTTGTTAGTTTTTATTGTTTTATGGTTTTATATTCTGTAAGCCGCCTCGAATTGCCATGGGCAAATAGACAGCAATATAAATTCAATAAATAAACAAGTCTATCAACATTCTGCTCAGTCTATGCTGTAGACACTGTCTCACTACTGAACTGCAGCAGGTAGTTAAAATCCTGACAATAGCATTGCAGAATTATCTTTTGGACTATATTGCTGTTTTATGATTATAATATACTTGATTATTTTCAACATAAAACAGTGGAGACTGTCAGTAAAAGAAGTCTCAGCATAGCAGAAGTAAAGGGTGATAGAAACAAAGCCCTAACAACTGATATCCCTCTTTCTTTCTTTCTTTCTTTCTTTCTTTCTTTCTTTCTTTCTTTCTTTCTTTCTTTCTTTCTTTCTTTCT
>JANHFL010006100.1:5222-18515 GCA_032468155.1 Oxyrhabdium leporinum
AATGAACAAAATATTTTATTGCATAAAATAGAATGGCTAATTAGAAGACAGCCTGCAGTACTATCATCATATGGACATTAGGACTAAAAAAAGGGACAATTGAATTTGCTCCAGTACTTGAGTGGATTTCCATTCCTACAGCAGGTTATTTCCACTTGCTGTCCTCCCCTCTCTTCCCCCTCCTCTGGTGCATCTTTTAAATGTACTCTGTATAATCTAGTAACTTTCCAGAACAGTTTTGAGGTCATGCAACAAAGTTCAAGGGAGAGGTTCTTATAATTCTTCTGGTAACTGCTATCCTATGAGAAGGTGGACAAAATAAAATAAGATGCAACCCATTGGCTCATATAATATGCTAGACCTTAATTCAGATTGACAAAACACTGTTGATTTTATATAATTTAACAGAATTGGAAGGGACCTTGGAGGTCTTCCAGTCCAACCCCCTGCTCAGGCAGAAAACTGTATACCATTTCAGACAAATATCATTCTTTATTGCACAAAACATAGTATTCTTTAACACGATGGTCTGGCTCCTACAATATGATGAACTAATAGAACAGTTCTCCAAATATGCCTAAATTATAAACTGCTAGTTCAATATATTGTGTGACCCTGATTAGGGTGATGTTCAGTTTATTTGTAATTATTGGAAAAGGGCATATGTATCTTTTTTTAAAAATCGCTTGAATGGAATGATGCTTCAGGACTGAATTAGGAGCAGAATAGCAGAAGCTTTTAGTATTGTTTGTTGGAAAGTCTGTTAAACAGTACAGCTTGCCTGAGCATGTTCTCCTAAACTGTTTGATGAGAGTGCTCTGTTGCTAAATACTTGGCTTTTAGGTAATTCACAATGCCTTGCACTGCTCCATTAGAACACATCTTTATTTCCAAATGCAATAGAATCAACATACTGTACAGTATAACTTCTGGTCACAATCATAATTTGCTCCATAACTTTGGTCGCAACCCAATTTGGTTGTGACCCGAACCTGGATTGTATGTAAATACGATCAATCCGTTCCAGACCCCTACGAACTGTATATATTGTTTTTTTTAAAGATTTTTAAGCACAAAAATAGTTAATTATGCCATAGAACTCACAGTGTAATAGTAAAATGTAAAATTCTTTAATAACACTGAGAAAACCTTGAATAACAGAGAAAACTGTTCAGTCGGTCAATTCTGAGAGAGAGAGAAGTTACTGTTTTGACGGAGAGTCCGCCTCCACGTTCTCCTTCAGGTGTTCTCTCTCTTGCGATTTCTTCGTCTTCTAATGTTTCGTCTTGAGGAATTTCTAAGTCAAGGGTTTCTTGTTTTTTTATCTGTTTAGCTGGTGAACCAACAGTCACCAAAACCCGATCTAATGTGACTTGTCTTTTCCTGTGCATCAAAACTTTACGGAAATGAGAGATGACATGATCGTTCATCATATGCAACACTCTATTCATAAGAGTTTTGTTGGGGTGGTGCTTTTCAAAGAAATTCTAGCACTCATTCCATTTTCCTATGACGTCTTTCAACACATAACTTTTAATCACCTCCCTTTCATCTACTTCCTCCAATGACTGCTCCTCAGTGAGCACCTTATGCTGCTCATTCTGGAGTGCAACCAGTTCGTCCGTTGTCAGTTCCCCATCGTGATCTTTGATCAGTTCCTTGATATCGTCACTGTTGACTTCAAGATCCATGCTTTTACCTATGGACACGATCTCCTCCACAATAGAGCGCTCAAATCCTTCGAAATCTTGTTCAGCAATGCATTCAGACCAAAGTTTCTTTCATGCTGAGTTCAAGGTCCGGTACGTGCAATGAACAATATTAAAATGGTTCTTCCACAACTCCTTCAGGGTCAAAGACGTCTCTTCAGTCACATTAAAACACCTGGTGAAGAGTCCCTTAGTGTACAGCTTCTTTAAGTTGGAAATTACTTGCTGGTCCATGGGTTGCAGAAGAGGAGTCATGTTTGGGGGGAGAAACTTGACCTCAATGAAGTCGTACTCATTGTCCATATGATCAACCAAACTTGGAGGGTGTGCTGGTGCATTGTCCATCAGAAGAAGGCACCTTTCAGGCAGATGATTGTCGGAAAGATATTTCCTAACAGCGGGAGAGAAAGTCTCGTGCAGCCATTCCAAAATCAAGCTCCTTGTGACCCAACCCTTTGTATTAGCCCTCCACATTGTGGGCAGTCTGGCCTTGTTCACATTGTGCTGCTTGAACACATGAGGTTTCTCGTATTGGTAGATGAGTAGCGGTTTAATTTTTAGATCGCCACTTGCGTTCGCACACAGCAAAAGGGTCAATCTGTCCTTCGTTGGCTTGTGGCCAGGCATAGCCTTCTCCTGTGTGATGTAAGTCCTCTTCAGCATCTTTTTCCAAAAGAATCCCATCTCGTCGTAGCTAAACACTTGTTGCGGGCCACATTCTTTGGCCTCCACGAATTTAGTGAAATCTTTTGTGAACGTTTCCGCAGCACCAGCGTCAGAACTAGCAGCCTCTCCATGCCTTACAACACTATGAATACCACTTCTCTTGTGAAACTTTTCAAACCATCCTCTTTAAATTCTTTAAATTCATCACTTTCTCCACTCGAAGAAGGGTATTTCTGACGCAAATTACCATGTATCTTCCTAGCTTTCTTGCATATGATCGCCTCGCTTACACTATTACCTGCAGGTTGTTTCTCGTTCAACCATATTAACGAGTTTTTCCACCTCTTCCAGCACTTGAGGCCTCTACTTGGTTAGCATTGTCACTCCTCTTGCAACATTAGCTGCTTTAATAGCCTCTTTCTGCTTCAAAATAGTCAAGCTCATTCGTGACAAGAGGTTCTACTGTATTCTCCCTAGAACTATAGGGGAGCGCAAACAAATTGTAGCCCATTTCTTAAATGGTTTTTATATGCTAGTCTTCAATGCCTGAAAAGCTGCTTTATTAGGATTCAAGGTAGTCTCTCTTGAGACTCTGTTATCTGGAATGACCTCTATACTCTCGAGGATGTGCATTGGCAGGAAGTTCAAAGAAAAGCTTTGCTGCCTCTAGCAGAGCTTGTTCACTTCCCCAAAGAATAAGTAATGAGCTGGGATTGCCTTTTTATATCACTCCTGAGGCCTTGCCAGTGTATTATATTTTCTATAGCAGTAATTGACACTGTATGTTTCAAAGACGAGTTCACGATAGAAGTAGCACTGAAATAAAATGTTTTCAGGGAAGTTTCTGCTAGCTACTTACCTGGAAGGTTTTTATTGCATTTCAGAGTTTTGTGAATGTGAACTTTGATCCTTTTATGAAATTCCATTTAATTTTTTGAAATCTTTCAGTTTATACCTTCAGAGATCTTTTTTGTCAATGTTCTAACTGGCTGGTAATCATTCATGCTGGACTCCCTAATGATTGTCATTCATTTTAAATTTTGCTTAACAATATTGCATCATGGAGAGAGCTCTTTGCTAGGCATTCTGCAAAACACAAAATAAAACACCAGAAAAATTCTTCTGCCATTCCTTTCTGTTAAGAATATGCCATGCTAGTCAGCCCAGGGGCTTTGCATGCCATATTAAGAATCACAATTCAAAAGTGGCTGGAGCCAGTATATGAGATTTGATGAAACTGATTTTTAAAAAAAGTTAAAACAATTGCCATAAGCCATTTAGTTCATTAAAAGCTTTCCCAACACAGATGTTTAAAACAAATAAACATTTTGAACCTCCACCTCTATGGATTGTTCTGGAGATAGCTAGAAGGATTCTGGAGGCAATACAGTAATGGGCTGTAGTTTTTATGCCACTAATTTCTCTATAATTCAGAGTTGTATAATTTGGATTATAGTTCCTCAGTCAGTTTTTTTACTTTTGTATCATTAAATTGATTTTGCTCTGCTTTCTAGTAACATGAAATTACTTCCTTGTTCTTGTAATGGGCAGAAGTAATAATTTGAAGAACAGGAGGAAGAGTTCCAATCAAGACAATGGTCAAATAAAAGAAATCTGAGTCTAGGGCAGAAATGCAATTTGAGAAAGCATCTCAGATGGCAGTCTCCTTAGTTTCCACAAAGATATAAGAAAGGAAGAAAAGCATATTCATACTTGCAAGATTATGTTACTCTTTATATATAATAAAAGCAGTATTAACATTCATGACTTTGGTTTTCTAATCTGGTCTACTTTGGAAAGTTTATATTGTATCTGACATTGGCAAAATGCACTGAAGATTAACAATTGAATCTTACTAACTCATCCAGCAACACATTCATCTACTTGTGCAAGTTTTTCACCATTTTTATATAATGTACAATCATTTCACACAATTTTCCCTATCAGCAAATCAACCTTGGTCTTTACTAAATTAATTTTTAGATCCATATTCTTTGAATCATACAGTCTATCTAACATTGCAAATGTTACAAATTGCAAGTTCGGAAAGAGGGACAGAGAAATTTTAAGACATAAAATGCTAGTAGAAAAGTAATGAGTGTATGTGATCCAGAAAAGTGAAAGTGGGTATGTGTGAGAAGGTGCTCCTGTCTGCTTGTAATATGGTGGTGAGAGTAGAGTAAGTCAGGAGAAACATAACAGTAAGGTGAATGTAATGGAAATGAGCAGATAATGAATGAATGTCTATTTAATATAATAAATTCTCAATTTTAGAGTATATTGCAGTAGTATAATTATTTAGAAAGTAGAAGTCAGGGATCTGTAAATAACTAATGTGGTTGATTAGCTGGAAAGCTGACTCCAGCGCTTAATGTTTCAACAGCCAGTCCCTCTTTATCTAGCAATTAATATGGTTGAATTGTCCAAGGCTAAAGTTGTATCTGTGTTTTGATCAGTTTAGGTAATATGCTATTTTATTCTCTTTAGGAAATAGAAAAATTGAGAGAAGAAATTGACAATGCCAGAGAGCTTCAGGCACAAAGAGACTCTTTAACTCAGAAATTGCAAGTAAGTAACGGTGGTGGGAGATCTGCATATGTTTAATTTATCTATATAGATCACCGATAGGTTATTAGATAGCAAGTTTTAAAGCCCCATTCACCCATAGACAGCATCTTCATATCTTCAGTCTTGTACTAGTAGAGCAGCAAAGTCACAACAGAGCCCATTCTTCCATTTGGATATCCAAAATTTCTATGTGAGACTGTTCCTCTTGCTTATCCTGCAAGTTTCCTGTCAAAATGGAACTTAACCTAATATCTGTCAGACTTCATATCCAGACTCAGCAGTAAATCACAGTGAACTTCCAGAGATGACTAGCTAGAATCTTTTATTGCAGACAAAAAAGGTGCCCACTACAATTTGAAGAAGTCAGAGTGGTAAGTAAGTGGGCAGGCAGACCAGATATATAAGATCTCTGCTCCTGAGTTTAAACTCGAGGCTTTTTCTTAATGCTTCCAAGTTAATGGATATTTGGCCACTCTCTTGATGACTTGAGAATCAGCCAAACTATTTCCCTCTTACACTGGCAGCTTGAATTACTTGCTCTTTAGTAAGGAGAATGAGAAGATAAAGGCGGGGAATGACCAAGAGTATTTGTGAGCATATGGTGAAGAGAATGGAAGAGTTAACCCCAGGCATCATTTGATGCTAATAAGGAGATGGATTGTTCTCTTTGGTTTCAGCAGCTCCATGAAAGACAAATATAGATGTGAGAAAAAAGGTTTTGCAGAACTATACTTGTTTTGAAAATCAGTTAATGGGGAATAATTAAAATATATATTTGCTAACTTTTTAAAGAATAGGATACACTAACTCTTATTGGGGAAGCAGTTCATACACATTTAGCATATATTGACTTCTTAATTGTATCAGAAACAGTGATAAAGATGGATCCCCTTCAAACCATGTTCTCTATGATATAACATCCATGGTGCTCTATCTCAGCAGATATGGGGATATGCGCCTTGCTTAGTAGTAATGACACCATCCATTAACTATATATGGACTCCCTGACACTGGTGTATGCACTAGGGTTCCCTTCACTTTTGTTGCTACCCAGTTTTGGTGGTAGTATAATTTGTCACCAAAGTTAAGTAGAAATCTTCATAAAAATTATTATTAACCAGGACACTAAGTACTTAGAATTACATGACCTTCAGAATGGAATCAAATAATTACAAAATTGAGTGCTTTGTTTATGTGTATTTATGAATCAGATATGAATAATAAACACATCCAAACAGATGTATACACACAATCTTCAGTTAATATATATTTTTGTTACCAATGGTTTAGTTCTAGATCTCTTGGAAGTAACCAGATTGCCATTGCCAGAGGCAAAATATTTACTTTTGTGCATAATTTATTATTTTATATTCTGTATTATAGAATATATTCTATATTCTGGCATTCTATTCATGTCCATTCCTTTTTGACAAATGAAGGACAATATACATGTCCCAGGATAATATTGCAGGATCCAATCTGGGTTGGTCACGAGGACCAGATATTTAGTCTTGTGAGCTTTCGGACTTATGCTAAAGCCCATCTTCAGGGAACTTCTCTCTAGCAGAGTGTGTGCTTTGAGTTATTTTGTGTGTGGTATTCTGTGTATTCTCTCTACTAGAGAGAAGTTCCCTGAAGATGAGCTCCAGTAACAAAGCTAGACATGGTTCTCAATCCAAAAACAGATGTGATCTTCTACAATTTGCTTACTTGTAGACACTTAAATACAATGTTGTTGTTGTTATTGTTATTATTATTATTATCCTGCAAAGAAAGTTCTATCCTGGGCCACACCGTAGCATGCCTTAAACAACAATATTTCTGTGTAACATTAAAAATAGAATTTAAGAATCAGTATTTTATTTACTTTGCATATTACATTTTTTTAAGGAAGTGGAAGTTCGAAATAAAGATCTAGAAGGCCAACTATCCGATCTTGAACAGCGTTTGGAGAAAAGTCAGAATGAACAAGAAGTTTTTCGCAATAACTTGAAAACACTTTTAGAAATTCTTGATGGCAAAATTTTTGAACTTACAGAACTACGAGATAATCTGGCCAAGCTAATAGAATGCAGCTAAAGAACACAGGATCTCAGTGCCAAACTTCTTAAAGATGCACTGTCTCTCTTCATACAGGACTTTGTTGGGATCTGCATCAAAGTTGCACAAAATTAGAAAAATGCTCCTTCAGAAGGGCCTGTTTTAAATTTTCAACAATATACAATATACAATATTTCAATGTAAAATTTCAGAATTCAGCTTGTAGTTAGTTGGAAAAAAAATAACTTGAAGTACAAATTACCTCCTTGTATATAATTGGCCATAGATAACTCGAGGGTATTAACAGTAATTGAATGCAATCCTTTTCTAATTATTAGCCAATGAAATAATAAGAAGTGCTTCAAATGACATCCCTCTTAATGTTCCACACAATGTAGGTGATCAGTTTTATTTTCTTTGTTAAGGCAACTGTATGCTGTGTTTTGTGCAAGAACTTTGTGATGACAGCCCTCTCTTTTGTTGTAATCGGAATAATTTCTCAGGATATTTTGTACTGTTGAAAAAAACAGTGCATTACCAATTAATTCTTGCCAGGAGTGAGAGAGAGTTGCATCTTTAATTCAGACCTAATGAATTAATGCTTGTATAGAGTTCTTCCCTTTTTTTATACTGGAAGATACCGTCTTTATTTACAATGTTCACTCTGGTGTTCTATAATATTGTCTAGTGTATGGTTTACTTTTTTCCTATTGGGAATTCATGTGTGTAGAAATTACGTATTTCATTATGTTATGCATTTTGAAGCCTATCTATGAAGACAAGCAAGTCCCTGATTTTAAATTTTGCTATGTTCTAATAAGGTTCAGTCTGTGCTTAACTGAATATCACATGGACTTAACTTTTCTTATCAAAATATGTTTTAGTAATTTATTTAGCAAGAATTCTGAAACTGGAAATATAGTTATTGCTAGGGCATTGAACTTGCTCAGGCAATTAAAGAAAAAAAAGCATTGTATTAGCATAGATATTTTTTTTCTGTTGTATGTTCATGAAACACCTTTATTAGAAAAATGTGCCAGGCTATGTTCTGAATTTCAAAACAAGACCTGAATTCAGTTATCCTCAGTGAACCTCTTTTTAAGTTGTATTGATGTTATTTACAAAGATTTTTTGCCAAATATGTATTTCTTTACATACCGGTATATATTTTTTATTTTAAAAGAAAAAAAGAAAAGCAAACTGAGGGTCAATCTATGTTTCATGAATGGGAATGAGCTAGCCTTGCTGTAGATTGTCTAATATTGCAAAAGATTTTTAAAAAATTAACAAAAAAAAATTAAACGATAATGCACTGACCTTTTTATTTACACCAAATTAATTTGGAAGTTAAATATAAAATACAGCTTAAATATAAACTCTGTATTTTTTTTCCACTTAAGGACTGCTATTCAAAACTAGATAATATAAATCGGGTTTTTTATGTGTGTACTGTATGTATATACTGTATAATACAGGCACTCTAATTTGTATTTAAAATGGGATAAATATTTGGCTTAATTTATAAAATGACATTTCTTTATCTGTAATTTAACAAGTGTCTCCTGAAATATCAGGATAACTGTTAATTAAACACTAAATTATGATGTATTATACTATATGTACTGTACACATCATTTGTTTTGTCCATGTTTTAGAGTATTTTATCATTTATTTTATTTACAATTTGCGAAATATTTGTTCATTGCATTCATAGATAAAAGCTTTATATGGTGATTTTTTTAAAACTTAATAGCTAAGTGTTGATGATGTGTAACCTTATTGGTCAGGACAGTAGTGATTACCTGATTTTAATTTACCTGAAGAAGTTTGCGCCTCATTCTCTTGCTAGATGAGTGTCACTCAGAAACATCTTCAGCAAAGTATAAAATTGGTGTAATTCTGGGATGAATGAAATAAGTTCTTGCTCAGTATTCTTAATTATAGCAAGTTAGAGCAGAAATTTGATGGCAAAAAAATGTAATATTGTTTTTAATAAGATCAAAATTTTTAATACAAGGACATTTACATGTGGGAAAAAAGTTTACAAAGTAATTTCCACTTCAATGCTGTTTATATGTGTTGTACAAAACTTATTTGTATATGTACACACACATATGTATATACAGTATATAAAAAATTAAATGTGCACATTTAGAATATTTTCCTATTGAAATTAGAATTAGTAATTAGAAATCAATATTTGGTAATTTCTTTTCTCATGTATATTTAGATGCTTGACTTTGGGTTCTTTTGTTTGTAAAATAAAATCCAAGAGGGCTGTACCACTGAATTCCCAAAAGTCATCTAACATGTATATGGGATAAGGTAAATATAAGTGCACATATCAATTAATTATATTAAAAATATTTTAATGTTCATTTTCATTAGATGGGTGTTAGAAATTATATGTTAACAATTACACTCAGTTGTTCTTAACGAAATGGCTCTCCTGCACTAGCATATATGCCAGAAAATACTTTTGATTCTCATAGACTAAGAAAAGCAAACAAGAATTTACATCGAAGAACAATCATATTGTGTATAACTTGTTATATGACAATTATGGAGTCTTGTTAAAAATTCTTTTAAAACCCAACAAAATACAGTTTTTATTTTGAAATACAATTGCTGTTCTGGAGAATGTACTTTATTATTTTTTCTTTCTCAAACTCTTTTTAAGAATTATAAACTGTTCATTGGATGGCATCATTTACCTTAATTCTTCAGGTGCTACTGGATTTTGAATTAGAGTGTCATGTTGTGAAATTATGACTTTGACATAAAAAGGTTTTATAAGTATATCCCTGTCTAGAAGTTGGTTATTGGGGCCTCTTTCTCATAACTCTACTCCAGAATTTTCCAATAATTTCATTCTTCCATCTAGAATGTCTTGATCCCAGGCCACAAAATTCATCAAATGAAGCTAATAGGCACCAGTTTCATGATTGAACAATGTGGGCTTATTCAGAATCAAGTGGCTTTTGTTGCCTACTGAAATTTTAATATAAGCAGGTTTGAAGCTAGACAAAGCATCTATTTGATTGGTCCTGTTTGAAAAACATTCAGATGTAAACAATAGATAATAATGATCAATAATATGATGGTACCTTTGGGAAGTCAGTGCCAGTTGGATGAACAGAAGACCTCATTTCACTTACAAAAGAAACTACAATCCAGGAGAACCCACCCAACCATCTCCTGTACTGGAGCAATTTTTTAAAGGAAGAAGAGTACAACAAAAAGTTTCTTCTTTCACAACAAATGGAGATTCTTCCCCTAAAAAGAAAAAAAAGCTTCCACTTTTAAAATTCTTTTTTAAAAAAACTGCTACACAAAGCAAATAGAAAATATTTAGACTGTGGCTAGATCCACATATTACATGAAGAGCTGTTTGCATAATCAGCTAGACCTACTGTTTCCTCAAAAATATGACCTATCCTGAAAGTAAGCCCTAACTTGATTTTTACATGCACACAATATAAGCCCTACCACCCAAAAATAGGCCCTAGTTAAGACCCCACCCACTCTGGGGTGCGTGGGGTGGGATGAGGCACATGGATAAAAATTAAGCTAGGGTGGGGGTGGTGGTGGTGGAGCTGCCCTACTTACCAGGCCTCACACACCCCAACACCTGCCTTGCTGGCCCACTTTTCAGCTGTTTGCCACCACTTGCTCGTTGTCATCCCCAACCTGTTTTGCTGTCAGAGGCCTTCAGGAAAGGCCTCTGCAGCCCAGAAATGGGCTCCGGATTCATGTCCATCGTGCCCCCTGGTCTCGTTTCCCCATCAGAGGCCTTCCGGAAAGGTCTCTGCAGCCTATAACAGAGCTCCGGATCGATCCAGAGCTGATGGTGAAATGGAGGCTGGGGAAATGTGCATCAATCCGGACCTCATTTCTCGGCTGCAGAGGCCTTTCCGGAAGGGTTCTGATGGTGAAATGGAGTCCCGGGGGCGACACGCTCAAGCGAAAAGTGGCCACAGAACTGGGCCACCAGCGGGCTCCTGCTGGGCAGGGCTGGTGGTGCCACCACTGCAAGGTGAGTGAGTGGTAGTTCTCCACACCACCCAAAAATAAGACGGTGCCTATTTTGGTGGCAAAAAAATATTTAAGTCCGGGTCTTATTTTTCAGGGAAACATGGATTATAGATCACTGACCATTTTGCAAGGCCAAGAACATACCATTGTGTCCTCTTTATCTGCCATCAGCCCACAAAAAAAACAACCTTCCCATCATTATTTGCTATATCAGAAGTAGGGCCACCTAAGTGATGCTGCTGAGTTCATCTACTTTACTTCATTCCATTGTAGGCAAATTGCTCCACAGCAACTGGTTACTGGGTGCTATGACAGGAATTGTCCAGTCACTGGCCTTCCCAGCCATTTTTTTTCCACTGGTGAAATAATGAAACAGTTAATCAGTTCCTATAATTTTACAAGTTTGTTGGTGGAACAGTAGAACAGTGAAATTGAAATGAATTCTGCCACTTCTTTATTGGCTATAGAGACAGGAAAAAGGGTAGAAGTGTGGTGTTCGTGGTTTTCATGGGATTGGGAGGGATAAAGAAACATAATTTATTAGTCAAGAACTACGATAAATGTAAACAAAATCCAAAAAACAGGCTGTCACTGGGACCAAACTGGAAGAATTGAATCTAGAAAGGTATTTCTTAAGCTGATTTCATATCCTCTGAGTTTATGTACAGAAGCCAAGAATTTTAAGGAGTGTGGAAAAAGTTCCTAATTGTTACTTGATAGATTTCAGTTTAACATTACATGAACTTCCAACAGATCTGGAGCTGCGAATGAGTATTGGAATATATGAAGAACTGTGATGGTGCAGTGGTTAGAATGCAGGATTGCAAGCAAACTCTGCTCACAGCCAATTCGATCCTGATCAGCTCAAGGTTGATTCAGCCTTCCATCCTTCTGAGATAAAATGAGAACCCCGATTGTTGGGGGCAACATGCTGACACTGTAAACTGCTCAGAGTGCTGTAAAGCATTATGGAGCGGTATATAAGTCTAAGTGTTATTGCTAATTACTCCTCCCACCCCCAGCAGTGATACCATCTACCCATGACAGAAACTGTATTCAAATAAATATATTTTATTTAAGGAAATGAAGGAGCAACTTTTAAGCACCAAAACTTGAAGTATGTTGTTACATTGCATGTTTAAGAGACAGTCATTCAGGACTTTCAGTACAGGTTTGAATTTTGAAGCCATGATAGTAGAAAACATGAAGTACAAAGCAATACAACAAAATTACTTAAAGACTACACCAAAGAAAAATAAGCAAAAATAAATAGATTAAACTTTAAAATTTCAAAATATTGCTAAGAATGCTCAATTAGTTTATGTATCTTGTTTAATACTTTAGAATACTGAGCATTATAAAGGTATTGCAAAGGTTTGCAGGAGTATGTTTTTTTAGAAATGTCCATTAATAGTGCCCATTAAATACAGCTGTGTTAAGTACTGCAGCAACATGATTTAAATTTTACTCTGACTAAATCAATGAATAGTAATTTTTATTTGTTTAAAAATGAAATGTACTATTAATATTTTCTAGTACTTATCTATGCAATTTTGTTGGTAGTGTTTTGCATTTCAGTAAAATATTAACACAGCTGTGATATTGGCAACTCAAAACAATAATTGATAATTAAATAGAAAAACACAAATATAAGAAGCAAATAAAATGTGTTAT
Organism: Oxyrhabdium leporinum; assembly: GCA_032468155.1. Taxonomy (NCBI): domain Eukaryota; kingdom Metazoa; phylum Chordata; class Lepidosauria; order Squamata; family Cyclocoridae; genus Oxyrhabdium; species Oxyrhabdium leporinum. The sequence goes on from JANHFL010006100.1 coordinate 17,915, forward strand.
TGGGAAACCTATCCTGACATCACTGGTACTTTTAATTAGGGATAAGCAAAGGCTAGAGATGACATTAGATAAGGAATAAATTCCACATACTCACTTTAACAACCATTCACCCATCTGTTGTTTGACTAGAAAGGGAAAAAAGCATTCAGAAATCTGTACTAATTCCCCAGCAAGAAAGTATAGCAGGAGGATAATTTAAATCGGGAAAATAGAATGATAGTATAGGGAGAAATGTACCAGATTTTATCTGGAGATCCTTTTTACCTTTTTAAAAAAACTGGAATGACTCAATCCTTGTTCTCAAAATGCTGTTTTGGTTTACTTTCAAGAACACACATGATGCATGATATCTGGAAGTTGAGTCATGGCAAGTGGACTTTCCATTGTTTATTTGAAAAATTTCCCTGCTTATTGTAGTAGCCTCTTCAAACTGAGCAAGTTGGGGCCCACTTAACAAAGATTTAAGAGCAAGGTCTCTTAACAATTCTCTGCTTACTCACCTAATCAGCCTATTCAAAAATGAAACCACCCTGGAAGACATATGAGATCCACATAACAAACATGCTCAGACTGAAGAAACTACTTGGATAAGCAGTGAAAT
>JANHFL010006100.1:18556-36933 GCA_032468155.1 Oxyrhabdium leporinum
ACTTGGATAAGCAGCAAAAAAAATTCAAACACAAAAGGAAAAGTCCAGCTCCCATGACTCAACTTCCACAGAACTCTACCTGGATGTCTGAGAATTTTCATCTGTAATTCCTGAAGCATGACTAAAGGCAAAGAAGATTTGATTATTCTTTCTGCAAAGTTTTTGCAAAATTCTAGAGTTCTAGGGAAAAAAACTACACCCAAACTAGCATCTCAGGATCAAATACTTTAACTTAGCTGCCTCTTTAATTTACTATCATTTTACTTATATTGAAAGCATGGCACTCACACATATAACCTAAAATAGACTAGCTGGGATTGATGTTGGGGAAAGTATTTGTGCATGCTTAACTCAGTGTGGAAAATGATAACTTATATATAAGGTAGATATCTTTACCAATAAAGGAGGGAAATGAGAGACAAATTAGAATGGAGAAATAATCTGCTCCTAAAGTGATATGAGAGGCAATGTATAAATTTTACAGAATAAAATCGTAGGTATTAAAATTTGCAGTTGATATGACAAATAAATGAATAATGAGCAATACCCAATCAACACAAAACTGTCTCACTACCATAGTTTTACAGTAGAAAATGAACAGTATAAGGACACATTCATAAAAGGGACTGCCTTCATGATTCTAAACTCACATGAAAGTCTGCATCAACATAGCACAATTAAGTACTAGATTTCATTATCCATGCTCTCCTTTGGGTTATACAGTCCCCAAATGACAGCAGGGATATAAAAGGGCTACAACAATAAAGGAGTCAAAAGAAAATTCCAAATTTAGGAAGTGCATATTTTCTCTCAAAAAATATGAGAGCATATATTTTCTGAAACTATAAATTGCTCAAAGGGTCTGTTCATTCAATTACAATGCTGTAATTCATATATACTGTATTCAAGACAAGATCAGGCTTCCTCTTGAACAGAGATTATACCAGGATATTTTAAATGAATTTAGTATCTAATCACTGTTTCTATCTGTTATCATACTGACCTCCAAAAATGAAAGGTATAGAAATGGATGTTTGGGGCAGTGACCAAATGGCTTATCAGAGACTGCTAAATTCACAAATGACAATGTTAATTTTTTAAAAATAAAATATATGTCTAAAGTAAATTTGGTGGCTTTTGGGTGTTCTTTATTGGAAGATGGCCTCAGTTGACAGCACAAGAAATAGTTTTCTGAGTTTTACCTCATAAAAAACCCAAGCCTAGTTTTAGTGCTTCTAGTTTTAATGTTTATCCTGTCAAAATGGGAGGATATTATAATACAAACTTCGAGCAATTGTGGCCAATATCCTGAAATTGGTCAATATCAAATAAACTGCCCAATAGACTATCAGATGAATGATAGCTAATAAATCTCCTTGCAGACACGTCATACTAACTTAATATAGCAAATTATATACTAAATTGTAAGCTTAGTGCACTATGATACTAGATCTTGGCACATTCTTTCTTCAAAAAATAATAATGGTGGAAGTATTGGAGATTCGTTGCTAGTTACAACAACGTAGTTGCCCGATGATGACTGCCCTTGTTGAGTCTCAGTATGAAGCAAACAGGCCAAACTCAAATTTATTTCCTCTCTTTGATTCAAGAAGGTAGAACCAGTTTGCCACTAGGTCTATTTCCTTTACACTCAAGTGTTGGAAAGTGCATTGTTTTCTCACCTTAGATACAAGACCATGGTAAAGAATTTCCTGAAATAGGCCTTTGGCTTTTTTCTTGTAATCAGTGTGTGAAAATTGAAAAATAAATTTCTGGCACAAGGCATTTATAAGCCATTCTAGATTTTTAAAGGCCCAATAAAAATGGGCTTTTATTTGCTTCTATTTTTGAAGCACTATTTAGGAGACCCACATAATTGCCTTAAACAACACATAGGGTTGTGCAAAATATTAGGAAATAATTATACAAAAGTTACATGCGGAATGTCTATATAGCTCCAATCCATTAATTATGTAAATTTTTTTCAGCAACGAACATGTTTCATTCAAAATAACATTAGCTACATTTATAGCATAAAAACAACAAGTGCTTTATTTTTCCAGCTATTAATGTAATAACTGAAAAAAACATGTATTTTTCTGCCGAAGCTTGGTCAATCAAAGAATAGTTTTGACTTCTAAATACAGTGAAAATTTGAGTGCCCAGGACTATGTCAAAGGGTTAGTTTGCGTCAATTATCATCAGATTGACAAAGAAGCTTACATTCAATCCAAGTATTTCTTCTCATATGTGTTTCTATGAAAACTGCGGTTGCTTGATTGGTGTCATTACTGGTAAAAATAAGGTGCTTTTAAAAGCTGCAAGAAGTTTCCCTAGTATCGCTTTGGAACGTTACACATTCGGCTTCATCTTTTGACATCTTTAGTACCAGGATTATAAAGCATAATTAAAATAAATCATGCTCACAAATCCATATGGTTTATGTTACAATTCACTCTTTAAAGATAGTGTAAATAAAATAAAATAAAATATTGACAATTATGAAAGTTTCGTCTTCCTTACAGGCCACCATTACAGAAATGAACCAATACTATGAAAAGTAATAGCGGCCTAAAATGAAGCTCAAGAGCAAAGACCTCTTAGGGTGAAATACATATTATTCCTATATCCCTGCAAGATGCAAGTTAGTGCCATTAAACTTGCTTCTATGATTACAATTTTTAAGATATAAGTTGCAAAGTTTTGAAGCGTTCTGTAAGGAAAAGATTGAAATTAGAAACAAAGGTATATATGCTAAATTACAGAATATGTAAATAATCATAAAACCCCAAGCAATTAATGAGAACGTAATTCTTTAACCATTGTATAGAAGATAAAGCAATTTTGTGAGTACTACTGTTCCCCTTCATCTTAAATAAATTTTCAAATGGAAATATTTAAATGACTTGGACCTCTTATCATATATTTTCCAAATCATAGTACTTATTACTTGGCATTTACCGTCCCTTATTAATGTCAGCTTTATTTGTACATATGTAGATAATTTACTGATATATGGGTTAGAGATTAAAAAACTAACTTAAATTTGTCATTCATTAGCAGTAGGAAATAGAGTTGCATGGCAGCATGCAACAATAAAATACTGGAATTTATCATTCAAACAATATTTACTAAGATCATTTCTTAAATGCTTTTCTACATACTTTATAAGTTTATTTTGAGAAATATGTAGACTTGAGCACTATGACTTCTTAGCTTGCCACAACTTTTATATACAATGGGCTTTAAGCAATAAACTTTAGAATTACTTCTAGTCAGAAAACTTGACTATGATAACAGCACATGGTGTTGATCAATAAACTACTGCTACTGTACTCTTAACTGACAACTGAACCAGTCTTCTTATCCTAACAGATTATGAACATTTGTACTCTAAAGGGAAAACTCTAGAAATGAGATCAACTATTGTACAGCAGCCAGTGTATATGTTCCTATAAACAAGCCATTTTTATAGACTCACACCATTTTCATATTCTTGCAATAATTAAATTATTATATTTTTAAAAAAACACTCATGCAGTTTTCAAGGCAAAAATCTTAACTATAAAAGCCTGAGAGCTTCATATACTTCTCCCATAAATTCAAAATCTGTGGATGCAAAATAATGCAAAGATTTCTGTATCTTTGCACAGATGGTCTGGTAATAGATTGGTAAGGGCCCAGTGACGTGTTGCTTGAAACTTCTGCCGCAAATGATTATACAAAGTTTATCCACATATCACCTTCACTGTAGAAGTTCATGTTTTGTGCCATGGCAAAATATTCAAATGCAGTGTATTTACTGTGGACATAACTAACCATCAGCGCAGTACGGACATTATGGGGTTTTCTAAACTTTAACAGTTACATTTTGCAATTATGAATTATTGCCAGAGAACCCTGTATTATCTGGGATTACAACTATGAATAACATATGTTTAATTTTTCAATGAAACAAATATTCGATGCTAATATAACCAATATTATTTTTCTGTCGTTTAGTGCTCCTAGGTTAATCAAACTCATACTATTTTAAGCTTTCCTTCAGAAGACAATATTTTAGGTTATATAAGGCAGTAAGTATCTGAAGAAATACACCTGCCAAGTATAAAATAGCAGGCATCACTTTAAAATATCCAATATTGTGATTAATACCGTAGACAAGGGAATTGTAAGAATCAGTTGTGTTGGGCTAAGATTCATAACATATTTAAACATATTATGTTTTTTCCAACTATTTGTTGTTAAAAGAAAAAAAGGCAGCCCCTTGTTCCAAAAAGTAAGTTAATTACTATACGCATTCCTACCAATATGCAACCTCATAAAATATCCTTGGAACAGGACAACAAATTAGTATAGTAAATAATTTTAACATGATTTTTCCTAAGATAAGGGATCTTATCCTTTTCCAAGCATATAAAGTACACTTTAACAGAAGGAGCTGGCCAAACTCAAAATTCTCCTGAATTGAGTTTTGATCAGTTTTAACAGGACAAGACTAGCCTTGATGCAGGAATACTGTTTAGTATTCTGACAGTACAAAATGAGCTGCCTGCAGCTATTAGTCATGCTGTTTAGGAATACATTTCTTTCAGTATTCACTGTATTTAAGGCTTGGTCTCCTTTAGATGATTATCTTGGAGTTAAAAAGAACTTATTTACAAAAAGTAGGGTATTACATAATTCAAATATATTTGTAACAATGAATGCGAGTAATGAAAATGGAAGGGGGATGAAAATGATTGTAATTTTACAACTTAGAAGTAAAATCTCATTTCAATTTTGCATTCTCCTTAAATAAAAGTTCCTTAGAGTAATCAAAGAACAAATAGATAAAAATAATTTTAAGTGTTCTCATTATAAAATATTGCTTTTATAAATAAAATGTGTAACTTTATTATAACTCAGCCCTGCAATTAAAATGTTACTGTAAGAGAACAAACAAACACTAATTTAAAAATATAAGGTGTATACAGTACCCACGGCCTTCTAAGGGTTTTGCTATATATCATTTTATAATGCAGTAGACTGTAAACAAATTTTTAAATATAAGAATTTCATTCTTAGAGCATTTTTCATTAAACATGTAACTATTTTTCACTTTCAAACTAATTTGTAGTTTGAATTATTGGTAGTTAAAATGCATTTTCCTTTCAAATCTGCCTATGTGAAATGAATTCCCGTTGGTGTAACAAGAAATTAATGTCAATGTAGCAGTACTTTTCTTCAACACTGATTTCTTCAATGGAGTCAGACTTCATACGTGTTCTAGTAAATTATGCTGGGAAGAAGCTTGGCTGCAAAAGCTGCTGACATGTTTCACACATACTGTATGTAAAAAGTAAGTGAAGAATCAGAAAATATTTTGAAAAGTTCTTTCTCCTCAGAATTATGCAAAATGTGCACTTAAATAACGCAGCTTTTGGTCCAACTGAAATCTTCTACTATGAATTTAAAAAATGTATTCATGCACATATCAAATATTTTCTGAGAGTAAAATTCTCCTAAAGTGATGACCAAACTGTTGATTATGAATGTTCAGAAGTGAAAGAAATATCTTATTCATTGGAATCCTCAGACCTGTTAAAATAAAAACACAGAAATTTGAAAAACTGCTTGCAAACTAGTCTTTGAGCTACATTAAAATTGTCTACATTGAAAATATCCTTTCTTCCCATCTTAATTAATCAGCTTTGTTATTTGGGACATCTTATCGCCATTCTTTTAAAAAATTGTGCTAATGAAAAAGTCTTGTCATAGAATTAAAGACACACAACTGAATAATGTGCCAAACTGCTTGAATGCTGGCTTCTAATGAAAAATATAGTTAAAATGTTCTACAGAAAGAGAAATGGGAGTAAAATATATAGCATATAAGATTTCAGGACTGCCAATTTCAAATAAAATTTAAATTGTACTTCAGTCTCATTCCTTAACTATAGAAAAACAGTAAATAGGGCCCCATGGATGGTTATCTTCACGACAAAGAAATGCAGGATGGTTGAGAACCTCTGAAAAATAAGATACCCAAAAGACAATTGCAAACCATTCTAATGAGCAAAACACAGTCACTTTAGGAAACTATTATGGATGCATAGGGAGCTTTCAACTGAAGCAGTGTCACCTCATAAGACATTGGAAGCATGCTTTCTCTGTCATCGTGCTTCCCTTATGGAACTTCCTCCTCTTAGAAATTTAGATTACCCTGACTTTGCTGGTTTTCTAGAAAAAGATGAAGACCTTGATTTTCTCCTGGGGAATAGGATGTTAGGGTAGACCAGGATATGTGTTTGCTATGAAAGTAGCACAACTGGAGTCTCAACTTGGTTTTTTAAATTAATTTTAATTTTAATCGCATATAAGTGTTCCATCTCTGTTTGCCAGCCAAAGTTCCATTGGTTAGATTGGTGTTTGTATAAATTTGTTTAACGATTCAAATAAGACTCTGGAAATTTAATTACATACCATTCTACTGAGGGAAAAATTGGAAAGCTTCTAGAGTTTTCAATCAAATTAAGAGTTTAAAAGTAGGCAGTCCCCGAGATATGACTGGTCACTTAACAGCAATTTGAAGTTGCAACAGACTCGCCCAAAGCTACTTATGGCCCCATTTTGAAGTTACAGCTGCTGCAGTTATTCACCCTCATGATCAACCGCAACTCTCTCCCACCCCCATCCCATCCTGCCAGCACACTACAGGCCTTGGACCTACTCCCCACATGCCCGTCATCCAACATACTTACCTTTTGAAGATCTCGTGTTGCGCCATCTGGCTTGCCTCCTGGAAGCAGTGGAATTTCCAGTACACCTGCAATTCCTTGCGGGTGCACAAAAATGTCAGTCACTTCCGTGAGGCTGACACACACAGCCCAGGAACAAACTACTCAATTTTGCTACAATGCAGTCTGTACTGTGCACAGTGAGTTAAGACAGCAAAATGGAGCAGTCTGTCCTTGAGCTACATGGCAGCTGCACCAACAAGGAATTGTGTGGTGAAAATGTGTGCTGAAAATGATGGCCACTTCCAGAAGACAGCCATGAAGCCCTCTTCCCCATCCTGAAGCCCGGAGATCTTCAGAAGGTAAATGAGGAGGAAGGTGTGGAGCTTGGTGAGGTGAGAATTGGGCCTAAGACCTGTAGGCATTTGGTAGGAAGGTAAAATGGTCTGTGAGGACCTGGTGGGCAAGGAAAAGGTCTTCCCAATCGCAAGGGTTGGAAAGCGGAGCATGAGATATCTCAGAAAGTGGGGAGGCCTTGGGAGGCCTGGGACCAGGCTATACCTCCAAGGACCTCCTCTATCACTGAAGCATCCTACTGTCCGTTTAATGAACTACACATTCATTTAATGGCCTCTTTAGGGACAGCAGGGGGTGAAGGTCATTAAGCAAAGCTGTCTCAGGCAGACTCCATATCTCAAGGACCACCTATATAGGAAATAAAAAATGGGTAAAATTGCTAAAGATATTTACAAGCATATCTACATATTAACTAATATCTTCAGAAACAAAAGTAGAAGACAAGTGCAAAAGACATTTGACCTTTCAAAGAAGATAAAAATATAAAAGGGATTCCAGGATTCCTTTAACTCAAAAGGAAGGAGGAAAAAATATTTTTTTTAAAAAGGAAGGCAATTACAGATGATAGGGTGAAGGCTTTAGTTTTCTCCCCCCAAAGAATACTGTGTTCAAAAGGGTTTAAGCAGAACAACTGAGAGATAGAACTGGGAAGTCAAGATAACTGAAGAGATAATCAGGGAACTAGTTACTATGAACAAGTAACAACACCATACCAATTACATCAGACAGTCTTAAAAGATTTCACAGAGGTCATCTTAGATACTTTTTCTATAATCTTTGAGAAATCATAAAGGATGGATATTACCTAGTATCAGAGGACTGGGGAAGGGTAAATGTTGTTTCTTTTTCCATAAAAAAGGGAAGAGGAGAACCCAGAAAGCTATGGACCAATCAGACTGCTGCAGATATTATATCCAGGCCAGTCACTGCATTTTAAGGAGAATACTGATAAACTGGAGTACAGGTAGTCCTCAACTTACGACCACAATTGAGCCCTAAATTTCTGTTGCTAAGTGAAACATTTGTTAAGTGAGTTTTGCCTCATTTTATTACTTTTTGCCACAGTTGTTAAGTGAACCACTGCAGTTGTTAAGTTAGTAATGTAGTTATTAAGTGAATCTGGCTTCCCCATTGACTTTGCTTGTCAGAAGGTTGCAAAAGGTGATCATATGATTCCAGGACACTGCAACCATCATAAATATAAGTCAGTTGCAAAGCATCTGAATTATGATCACATGTCCATGGGGTTGCCACAACGGTTGTTAAGTATGAAAAATGGTCATAAGTCACTTTTTCCAGTGCCATTGTAACTTTGAATGGTCACTAAAGGAACAGTTGTAAGTTGAGGGCTACTGTATGTCCAGCAGAACACAATCTTGACCTTTTTTTAAAAAGAAAAAATCCCCTGCAAATTTCCCTGAAAACACTGACTGCCTATCAGTCAAAAGTAGCTCCTTATCTCATGATCCCACAGAAATTGAGAGACCGAAGTTAAATTATTCCTAATTCAGCTGTGATACATTTAAAACTGCAACAAAGTGTTTCTTTTATGGCATTTTGGAATGTTAAACTTGTGGGAGGTCTGTTTTACTTACTGGCAAGAACTCTTGCCTTCTAAATCATTGAAGGAAAAAAATATTCTTCCCTCCTCCTGCCCTTCAACTTCCAGAGCTTCTGTTCAGAATATAGGTTTTGGGGAATTTATGTTTCAAGTAGTCTCAGGGGGAAAAAATCAACTAATAATCTGATACTTTTCAGCTAGCAAGGCAGAAGAGACATATAGACAAAACATTTGTCAATTATACTTCTGCTCACTCTGAAATATTTTCCATAAGAAAAAGGCTGGAAGGATCTACTGTTCAAAACATTTAAGACTGTTTTTTCCATTTTGGCATCACAACAAATAATGGGTCTAAGACAATTTGCACCGGCCACATTTTTGTGCCCACTTCTCCATGACTCCCCGCGGGCTGACATTCCAGAAAATGGAACTTTGGCTCCCACGAGTCAGGTAATCGGGAGTGGGAATCCACCTGTAATCTGGAGGCACAAGGCTGTTGTTTATGACGCCTAAAACTGAAAGCTGATGGGTCTTCAAAATACCATGTGGTGCCAAGGAAGGGATTCAGAATCCGATGTACTTCACATCAAGATGCTTCTTTAACTTTTAATCTTTAAATCAAGATGCTCTCTTCTCTTATCAGCCACTGTAGGTATCCTGGTGCTCCTGTTTCGCTCTTTCTGGCCTCTCTACTTCCTGATTTGGTCCACGTTATACATTTTCCCCCCAACTGGGAACTGTAAAGACCTCTGTCCCTGAATCCAGGTTTGCTTGCACATTTAAGCATGAAAGGAACTTAACATTTTTATTTCCCCCCAAACTGAACCATTTTAGCTTCTTGTACCATACAGTCTCTGTTTTTATTTATTTTTTAGCAAGCCCTTCCTCTCCGAAGAATAATGAAGCACATGTGAAATCTCAGGGGAAGGGAGGAATTGCCTGGGTGTGCTCTGCCCATGGGGCCGCTGAAGGTCTGGTCACAGCTGGGACTCACATTTCCCTTTTGGCCGTGGATACCAAGGGGCTGGACTCCTCCCTCGGCTGAGATGTGGCTACAAATGCAGCCTGGCTGCGGCAGGAGCAACCACTGCCTGGGATGCTGGCACTGCTGCTGCTGCTGCTGCTGCTGGGTGTGTGTGTGTCCTGTGTCAAGTGCCCAGCCTACCTGGTCACCAGGAGGCACAGCAAAATGCCTGGGGACAAACATCCCTCTGTGAATCAGCTGGGAAAAGGGGGCAGGGCAGGAGAACCAGTGGACAAAGACACCCTCCTCCAGCCTCTGCTTGTCAACCCAAGCTATGTGCTCCTTGTGAGGAGGGGTAGGGTGACCTTCCCATGAGCAGCTTCACAGACCTCATTTGAGCTTGCCTCCACTCCATTCTCTGTGCCCTTGGATCAAGTGGGAGAGGCAGTTATTCCTCATCAGAGGGGATCTGCTGCCTCTCATCACCACGGCCCATCTGCAGCTATCGTTCCCTGTTTGAGAGGGCAGGCATCTCCCCATCTGGTTGACCACTTCCCCAATGCCTGAGGGGACTGGGACAGCATTGTACTCAGCCCGACCTCTCCAAACATTCCAGGGGAGATATGCCATTCCTGTTGGACAGTCCCGTTCCAATTCCTCCTCCTCGTCTGAACCGAGATCCGATGGGGCCATGACATATCATCACTTGACACTAAGGGACAAAATTTAGGCATAACACTATAGTGCTGGGGTTAAGGATTCAATATACATTAGGGAGACCCACATTTAACTGTCAACAAATGAAAATAGTTACTGAAAAGAAAGCACTTGTAACCTAGATATTTTTGCAAGTGCACAAGTCCTTGTTTTAAATCCTTCTTACAGAATATTGGCAAAAGACTAAAAATAGCAAGCTTAGAATAGTCATTTGGGATTATTATTATAAGAAGTCAATGATCATGTGCAGTAGATATGAATAGAAGGCACAGGAAGAAGCCACAACTGAACAGAAATATATTTGCTCCGCATGTCAACATCTTCAGGTTCAATTTGTGGCATCTCCAGTTAAATGGGTTTGATGTATCAGAATTGGGAAAATATCCTTTAGTTGTGCTATCTATTGGAATCCAGCATCATTAGCATTTCTGGCCCAGATACAGAGCCACTTAATATGCTTAGCTACCGCAGACAGAGCTACAGATGAGACCAACACTTGCATCTATAAACTGCTCATTTAATATATAAATTATTCTGCAGTAAAATTTATACTGAAAAAAAATACAGTAATTTTATGTTCATTAGGCTACATTATTAAATGAAAGTTCTCTTAACTGAAAAACTTGTTTTAAAGACCTCAGACATGACCTTCATTTTATTAAATTTACCAGTAATTAGCCACAAGCATGCCAATTCATTTATTAATTTGATAAGGCCATCTTTGTCAAATTGGTAACAACCATGACAGTAAGTTGAATGTAAAAATTAACATAGCAAATGTTTGAATTCAGTTTACAATCCAGAAATCAGATTGACTTAATACCCTATTTCAGTGTGACTGAACCTTCTACTACATGAATCTGATAAAGTTAAATTGTAACTCAGAAAAATGTATGCCTTTCAATAAAATTTGTACATCTAAAAATTCATCATCAAACTATTTTGGGCTAGCATAGGCTACATGGCTTTCCTCTTATGTTTAATGTTTATAAATTCTAATAGAAGATAATGTATGTTTCTCAGAGTTTAATTGTGGAAACGTGGTGCTTTTTATTTGCTTTCAGATGTTTCATCACCAAACTAGGTAATGTGTCAGGTGGCAAGGAAGCATTGGCTGATAAAGATAACCTTTTTCGACAGTGGCCCCTGCTCTATGGAACATCCTCCCTTTGGAGATTAGAATAGCCTACACCCTGTTAGCCTTTCATAAGACCCTATTTGGGGAGATGTGGCTTTCTCCTTGGTAAATTCGTTGCTTGAATTTGAAAAATTAATAGCTTGTGGCAATTGTATTATTGCCTATAAGAGCATTTTAATGTAATATCTTAAGAAAATGAAAAATAAGAAAATGTAAACAAGAAAATGTTTACATTGTTTGTTAGTCTTAAGGCACTCTAATATTTTCTCTCCTATGAAAGAAAACTTACATTAATTCCTGTAAAGGCTGCATCTTCTAAGAGGATACTACTATATACTTATGGTAAAATTACCCTTAATTTTCCCAGTCTGTGCATTGTAGATTCTCTTCCTCATCTTCAGACTCTGGTGATGCCTCCTTAATCCGTCGTAGTGCTTCATGGATGCTGCGAGTTAAAGGATCATCATCAGGTAAAATTGTGAACGATTCTCTCATAATGTCCTTTTGAACCTTCTTCAGTTTCACGCCTTTTCTGATTTGTGCCAAGATGTTATTGCTGTCATCTTCATCAGGAAATGGGGGTAGATTTCTCTGTTCAACCTTCCTCAGGTGGAAGCTGCCACGTTTCAGGGAAGCCAAAACCTCATCCATTGGTGAACTCACTATAGAAAATAGTAAGACTTACTAAATATAAATTTAAATACTACAAGTTCTAATTTTATCTTGTGTGCAGTGTTCAGATCCAAAGTGAGAATGGTGCTTGATAAAAGTTCAGATCCAAAATGAGAAAGGTGCTTCAAATCTAATATGGGTTCACTTGCTGTACTTTTTGGATCTCCTTAAAACAGCCACATATCTTCTTGGGTTTGCACAATAGCTACAACATGGTCCTAGGAAAATCTATGTTTAAATTAAGGGTTTGACAATAGCCCAGATCACCTATATGACCTACATAAATGGGATAAATAATCATATTTATGGCACATTAAATAGTTTCCAGCAAGCAAGTTTTTAATATAACTTTTCTTTCATTGAAAGAAAAAAAAAACAAAACAAAAAATAGATTTGAAACAAAATGTGCTTATCTCTTCTTTGGATGCAGATTTTTGTTAATTGTTTACTATTATAAACAAAACAAAGGAAACTGTTTAGATTATAGAGGGTAGGGAAGATATTTTAAAAAAATTATAAACCACTAGTAATCACTTCTTGGATACAGTATATGTCTACTTTTTGAGATTGCATTTTTTTTTTAAAAATCCTGAAATAAGTATCCTTAGTCAACTTGCCCAAGGGAGAGGCAAACAATGGAAAGAGATATATTTAAATAATAAATAGATATAAACCTAATGTTATTGGATGATTGGTGGAAACAATATTAATACTGTTGGAATCATGTTGTTATTAAGAAAAAGATTCACATGGTAGTAATACAGTATTCCCAATCAATTAAGAATTGATTATTGATCTTCCCCCACCCTCCCATAAAAATTCAAGTTTTATTACAAATGCTTTTGAAAGATCCTTTGTTTCAGATATATGGGCCTAGGCAGATATTGTTCATGGTATACAATCTCAAAGTTTTATTTAGTGCAACAAGCTAATGATTTGAAATCTGGTTATTATTTTTTATTATTAGCCAAGCAATAGTAAACAAACATTGGTTTTACTTTTTACGTAACTTCATTCAAAACAAATCAGAAATTACCTCTTCTTCTTTGCAATCCCTCTATATCACCAGTTTTCTTCAATTTTTTCTTGGCACTGACTAATTCACTGCTATCAAAAAAATGAGCTGATGGTGCAATAGTGATCAACGGAGCTGCTTTCTCTGCATTGCTTTGTTTAACGGGACTAGTGCTTTTTTCAGAACACTGAGTAGATTCTTCCTTGGTGGGCAGAGGTGGTGGTGGTGGTGGTGGTAGAGGAGGAGGAAATGGTGCCTCACTGATTGTATTGGAAAGAAATTCATTACTAATGAGAGCTGGAAGAGAATCAGTTTGAGAAAATTCAGACATAACACTACTGGGAGATAGAAAAATATCTTCAAATTGTCCTAAATTTGTAGACTCCTGTTTTTGTAAAGGTTGGATTACTTTTTCTTGCTCCATATTATCTGTCTGTGTAGTTACTGGTGAAGATGGGGGATGAGCTAGACAAGATGTTGAAGTGGCTGTACTTTTTCTTTTTGCATTAGTCAGCCGAAGTCTAGTTGATTTGAGAATTACCTGCCCAGGATAGCGCTTATAAAGTAAGAAAGGGAGGGAAAAAAGAATTTAAATTGTAGAATTTTACACTTCTGTAGCTCAGTATGCAAACTTCATTTTTAAAAAATTACAGTAAGAAGTCATTTACATATTTCATATTTCAGTGCCAGAAACTTTAAAATAAAATGAAATAGGAAACCAGAAAAACAATATTGAAATTACATTTTCCATAGAGGTGGAATGTAGAAAGTTTAGAATGCAGTCACAATAATTTATTTTCATCTGAAAAAGAAAATTCATTCAAGATAAATGTTCTACTTCCGCACAATTGATGTAAATTGCATTATACGAACAACATTTTACTTCCTTCATATTTTTTAACAACCTTAGTGATATAAACACTGATTACTGGTAATCCCAACAGTCAGCAAGAACCATATCAAAAATCATCACATAGAAGATAAAAAATATAACAAATATGTGAAACAAAGCTTTAAATCTTCGTATTTTAAAATTTACTTTAAAAAATCAGGTTTTTTTCCTTTTTAAACAAAATGTTCATTTATAGATCATAACAGCAACTGAAAGGCTACATAATGTACTTAACTAAATTGAAAAATCCATTATAGAAGGTTCAAGTATATTATTCTTTCTACCTGAGAGTTGAAATAAAAATGATTTTATGAATATTCTAATCTTTATTCATTTCCTGTGATGTATAATTTAACAACCAATCCACACATCATGTGTATAGATGATAGGGAGTTCTGGCAAATTCATGGACTAACTGCTCAAATTGTTATTTAATAATTTGTTTAATAATTTATTATTTAAACTACTATATGAAAATTCAAGTGAAGTCAATCTTTTCCAATTACCTGTTTAAATGTTCGAAGTCTGTCCAATGTTTTCTGTCGTTCTTGACTAACCCATGAGCTTTTTCTTTCTATCTCATCTTGCAACTGCTCTCTTTTCTGAAGATAAAAACAAAATGGTAAAATATAAGAGGAACAGAAATTTGGGAGAAAAGAATAATATCCTTACATTATTACTTTCTTCTCCAGAAGACAATATAGTGTAATCCTCAATGGAACTACATCTACATGGAGGGAAATAAGTAGTGGGGTACTCCAAAGTTGTGTCTTAGGCCCAGTATTGAAAACTGGGCCCTATCTAATAAAATAAAATTCAGTGGTGAGAAAGTAAGGTTTTATACTTAGGCAAGAAAAACCAAATGTACAGCTATAGAATAGGTGGAACGTGGCTCAATAGCAGTAACTGTGAGAGAGATCTTGGAGTCCTAGCGGACAATCAATTAAATATGAGCCAGCAGTGTGCTGTAGCCAATACAATCCTAGGCTACATTAACTAAAGGATAGAATCAAGATCATATGAAGTGTTAGAATCGTTTTATAATGCTTTGGTGAGACCACATTTGGAATATTGCATCCAGTTTTGGTCACCACAATATAAAAAAAATGTTGCGACTCTGAAAAGAATGCAGAGAGCAACAAAGATGATTAGAGAGCTGGAGGCTAAAACATATAAAGAATTGTTGCAGGAATTAGGTATGTATATTGTGTTTTTCTGATAATAAGACCGAGTCTTATTTTCTTTTAGACTTGAAAATAAGCACTTGGGCTTATTTTTGAGGAAGTCTTACTTTTTTTAAGATGTAGCAGGCCAGATTTGGTGAGCTGGACGTGCCATGGACACACCGACGCTACCCGGGACAAGAACACACCAGAGCCCAAATGCTGGGTGTCACCGGAATCAGAAGCCAGGGAGCTTGCAGGCATCCTGGGCACATAAAGGCTGCAAAAATCCCCAGGCTGTTTGCAACTTGAGCGAGTTGTACGCAGGAGTGGTGGCACTACCCCGAGGCCCGCCACACTGGCGCAGCCTCCTGGAGCAGGACCCTGCAAGGTTTGCTGTGGTGTTGCACTCATGAATGGCAGTACCTCCGTGACCTTCATCACACCAGCGCAGCTGGCATCCTGCCGTGGGCGGCTGCGCCGGTGTGTCCAAACTTGCGGCAATGCTGCCGCTCACGCACGAGCACAGCAATCCCTGCAGCATCCCGCTTGAAGAGGTCACACTGATGCGACAAACCTCATAGCAATGCCGCCACTTGCACGCACAACACCAGAACAAGCCTTGCAAGGTCCTGGGATATGCTGAAGGCTCGGAATGGAGCCCTCCCCGCGAAAGGCAGGAAAATGGGGAGGGGAACCCTCCACACACCATCCCTCCCCCAGTCTGCACCAAGCTCGAGGAATGGATGACAGACAGGAACCCCCCCCCATCCTCCCGCCATTTGCGAAAAAGGGTCCACTCCGAACCCTCAGCACTGCAATCCTGGGATAGGCTATAGGCTCGGAATGCCTCTGCTTCAGTGCAGAATGACTTTCACCCGTCTCTTTCTGGGTGCGGCGCCCCCATCCATTGGGCCACCTCCCGAAGCCGGCAGCTCCGCAGCCCGCTGCCCCGCTCTTTCCCTTTTCTTACTTAGGATTGTGTGGTGGCATCAGCAACAGCTGGAGGCAGAGGCAGGGGGGAGGCAGGGGAAATCCCAATGCACTGGCCCCTTCGTCCCACTGTTTCTTGGCTTGCCTGTGGCTGCATCGAACAAGCATCAGCACGGGGCATCTGGATTGCCTTCCTCCCCCCATGCCTCTGCCTGGTGCCGATGTGCAAGCCTCCCACGAGCCTCCCAAAAAGAGGGAAAGAGCAAAGCAGCTGGTCGCAGAGCCACTGGCCACAGGGAAGCAGCCCAACAAGCAGAAGCGCTGAGCCCAGAAAGAGAAGGGCAAAGTTCGTATTTGCACTGCCCCAAGGGGCCAGAGGGCTGCAGCTGCAGCCGGAAAGTTGTCCCCCCCTCTACCACCAATCATGCTTAAGTAGGGCTTATAAGCCCATACCCCGGGCTTATTTTTGAGGTAGGGGTAATATTAGTGTCCTCCCCCCAAAAAATAGGGTTGGGCTTATTATTGGGATGGGTCGTGTTTTCTGAGAAACATGGTAGTCTAGTGAAAAGGAGGACCAGGAATGACATGATTTGTTCCAGTAATTTGAGGGGCTGCTGCAAAGAATGGATGTAATGTATGGAAACAAATTATGGAGAGAACCAACTTAGAAAGTGAAAACAATTAACCTCTGGACTGGCTTGCCTTCAGAATCTGTAGATATTCCATCATTGGAGGTTTTAAAGAAGCAAGCAGAAGAAGTGGGCCAGCGGCCATGTGGGCTCCTGCTGCACATGGTTTTTGGTGCTGCCGCAGCGAGGCACTTGTCGGGGTATGGATGCCTGGCTGTGGGGGCCCGGAGGTAGGCCAGTGTGGGGCATGTAGGGCAGCTCCACCCCCCCCTTGCCTCATGTTGGTGGAACCACAAGCAACCAGATGGAATGGGCGGGCAGCCGGTTGCGCAGAGGCTTAAGTAGGGCTTATATTAGGCGCATGCATAAAAACATACTAGAGCTTATTTTTGAGAAAACATACACACACACACACACACACACACACACAGAGATAAAAGCTGCTATAAAATTCTGTAAAAAGGGCACAAAGAATCTTAAATCAGCAAAAAACCAAACTCACAAATTTTGCAGCATGTTCTGATTCTCCTTCACTCTGAGAATGCTGTGAGAATTTTTCATTATGTTTTGCAATGCAGATTTCCTATAAAGAAAGAACATTTTTCCATTTAAACATGACTTTATGTATCAATCTTGTCTTTAGTAGAGGAACTCTGATTCACAGCAGAAGCTCTGCCACAATTTATTTATATTCTATCCATGTTAAGGTATAATATGTAAAAATCTGTGATTGTCCATGGATCCAAAGACCTCTCATTCTTGCAAGACTATGAATAACATTCTGTTTGATACACTGATTTCTTTGCAATAGAATTAACAGAAACAGGTGAGTGGGGAGTGCGGGAAAGTCTGATCAAAGTAAGTTTACAAACTAGGATATAGTAGCTAGTTTGCCACAGAATCCCACCCTATGGAATAAACATTATTTAAGAGAATGAGGGTATTACAAACTGAATAAAACAAAGAGGGTTTTTTCTGTTGACATAATGTGTGTGTGTGTGTGTGTGTGTGTGTGTGTGTGTGTGTGTGTGTGTGAAACTTGAGGCTTTTGAGCAGTTTTCAAGTATCATGTCTCTGTCTCTCTCGTCTCTCTGTCCACTTCTGCTTTTTCTATAAACATAATAGTAGATAAATTGTGCTTAACCCAATTGAAAAAATCTGTAATTTCTTTAGTATCCAACCAAAATTAAAATATACAATTTTAATATTATGCAACTGAAATTAAAGTATAATTTCATTCAGCTCCAAACTGGTTTTATAAATCCACTTTTGGTGCATTATTGCTCAGGAATTTCAAAACTAATTATTTTTCTGGAACTGTAGATTATTGGTCTCTGATCAACGTAACACTAATTAAAGAGCTATCTCACACTCTTCAGTCCTACAATGGTACTTAAAGCAAGGAAACAAGAGGAGGACATGTGTGCAAGTGAATACTATCACTCGTGCAAATTAGCATTAAGAAAATATTAAATATATTGCTGACAAACATATATAGCAACAAGTGATTTTAATTCTGATCATTAGGGCTTTTCAAGGTTATTTTATTTATTTATTTATTTATTTATTTTTACATTTATATACCGCCCCATTCCGAAGACTCGGGGCGGTTTACAG
>JANHFL010006100.1:44619-66836 GCA_032468155.1 Oxyrhabdium leporinum
AATTGAAAAAGTTTTATACATAAAAAAATTTCAGTTTTAACCCCAACCCCCATCCCATCCTCCCCTCCGGAACCCACCCCCCAACCCCCCTCCCCCCCTGACTTCCCGAAGTAAAATACAGGATATTTAATATAACAATCATAAACCAACTACATTAACCTAGCTCAAACGATAATAATCAGTCCCCTATTGACCCATAACCCCATTAAAAATTATCTAGTCTACCATACATAATCATTCATAAACTATTTGGTATTTCTTAATCTGATATCTGTTCTGAATATAAACAATCCATTTTCTCCATTCCAATATATAGCAGTTTTCTTATTCTATTGATTCTGTAAAAATATTTTGAAGCTTGTTAAGCAGTTAACTGCTAAAGGCTCAAAACCCAGAGTGTATCTGATCTACACAAAATTTCAGTGACTGAGTAAGATATTCCTTAATAAAAACAATAGTTCAATACTTTAGTAAGTTAGGCCAAATCCATTTGTGTTCAATGCCCATGATCAAACATCTTTTCTTCTAGCCAGGGTTTTTATTTGCTTTCTCCACTAATACTTTAACCAAGAAATGAAATCAGAAGGGGCTATAAAGCTTAAAAAGCATGAAGAAAAGTCATTCTAGTAGTTCTAATTTTGAATCAACCTAAGACACAAACTTTTAAAGCTTCAGAAAGTGTGACAAATATTCAAAGATGTCCAAAACATCACATGGGATGAAAAGGTTCACTTACTATGATGTCCAATAATATTTTTTAGTGTATATTGCTGATTTTGTACCTTTATTTGCTGTCTTCTGAGCATTGCAAGTTCCCTCATATCTCGGAATGGTTGCAGTAAATATTGATAGAGTTCTGTGGTGGCTTCAGCAAGACTACCATATGCATCATCTTCCATTTGATATAATTCCAGCAGCTCCACCATGCTTTCTGTATTTTTGTGTTTTTCCAGAAGCTGTGCAAAGTAAAAGAAAATATTAAAGTATTATTAAATTTAAAAATGAAAGCATTATCAAACCTTATGAAATCAGGCATAGGAGTTCATACTTTTAGCTAGTAACGTTCATCCTAGTATCTCAGTATGATATTGGTATCTTAATCCCACTTCATATTTTTTGTTAAATTATAAAACTAAAAAATAGCTAGGATATTTGATCTCCCTCCCCCTTTTTTTCATTTGAACACCATGGTATCCAAGTATTAGCTATTTGTTACATTTATTTGTTTACTTATATTGCTGTTCCAATCCAGCAGGACCATGGACTTTCAAAAATAATACATTATTTATGAAAAGCTTTTTCATTTAATAAAGTTTTGATTCTTCCAGTATATTGTCCAGCTATAGAACCTTCTACTTGATGTAGAATTATGCAGTATTTTATACACTGTCCACAGTTTAAACATAATATGCATGGAATTCAAGAATTTAATTGCTATTGGTAAGTCTCACTACCCAGAATAAAAAAATGCAAAGCATCATCCATTCTTAAGAAGGTTCACCTACAGATTTATTTTTATCCCATAGCATAGACATCCATGGAGGGGAGAGGGACAAAATGAGCATCATGATGTGTTGGTGCAAAAGTCACAACTCACGTACTTTTGTCAGATTTTGGATGGAGTTTGCATCATGATGTCATCGTGGGTATTCTTATTCTGACACAATCTTGGCTTGTTGCAGATACTGCTGACACATAGATAGCTGTGCACAGGCATCTGTGCATAGAAACACACACATGCACAGAACACTCACAGATACCATGCAAGAAGAAAGCCTGGATGAGGTTTAGCAAGCATATAAGAATCTTCCTTTCCCAGTAATGAATGAGCCCATTTTAATATACATAGTAAGCAGGAGAGAGAGCAGATCCTCTATGCTAGTCCTGGGTGATTATACTTAGTTTATATTATTTATATTATGTTTTAATTGAAAGACAATAAGAAACTTAAAACTATTTAAAATTAAAACCTGGATAATATTCTATACAGGTTGTCCTCTGCTAACAATGGTAATTGGTAACGCTTGTCTGTTGCTAAGTGACATGGTTGTAAAGCACAATGTCATATGATTGTATCAACTTACAACGGCAGTTCCAGAAGTTCAGTTGTTAAGTGAATTCAATACAGCATTAAGCACAACATCACATGATTGCAGTTTGCAATTTCTTGCTGGATTCCTCACTAACTATGTTTGTTGGAAGCCAACAGTGAACTTGCAAATTGTGATCACATGGCTTCAGGACACTGCAACCATCATAATTGTGAGCCATTGTCAATAGCTCAAATCACGATTATATGACTCAGGAATGCTGCAACAACTGCAACTTTGATGATTTGTCCTAAGTCTTGTTCAATACCACTGTAACGTCAAATGGTTGCTGAATAAAAGATAGTTAACCTAGGACAGGAGGGTCAAACTGGATTTCTTCAAGGGCCATATCAGCATTGTAGTTGTCCCCTGCAGGCTGGCCAGGGGGGAGAGGGGAGACAGGATGGATGCCTCCTGCAACACCCTGGTGGCCAAAACGGGGTGCTGGGAGCCCATGCGTGGTCCCTGCATGGTCCATTTTTGTCCTGCAGCAATTTGCTGGCCAAAACATGGTGCGGGCAGGGGGGTAGTGTACCTCTCTGCAACCTGTTTTGGCTGCCAGAGGCACCACAGGCTGGTCCTTTGCTATTTCCAGGCCGGCCCCGCGGCCAGCCTTTAAGCACCCGCAGGCTGGATCCAGCCTGTGGGCCTTGAGTTTGACACCCCTGACCTAGGACTATTTGTAATTAGTTAGACTGTGTCTTACGTAGCAAGCACTTTACAACTGACTGTTAAATAAAAATTATAACCAAAGCCTGTTCAGGCAACGAATAACAGCTTTTTATCTTAGTTCCTTCATACTGTATTTCTTTTCTTTTAATCCACTGATTTTAATCCACTGATTCAAACAATAGTTAATAAAGCAAATAAAATCTTGAACAGGAAGCTTAACTATACAGTCAGTTGTAACTTCAATGAATTGTTGTAAGTTAAGGACTATCTGGGAGGCCCGTTTTTTGCCCTCCCCAAGCCTCCTCTCAGGCCCTGAACTTACTTCGCATTCAAAACAGGCCACATGGAGACTCCTGGGAGGGGAGGGGTCAGCCAGGGGCGGGATTTGCCGGTTCAACGAACTGGCCAAAACATTAGCTAGGGGCTCACCCGAATCCGGGTGAACCTGTAGCAACCCACCCCTGCGTGTAAGGCAGCTATAGTCACATCCTTTAAAAAAGCAGCCTTCAGATCTAATGGAAATGATATGCAAGCTCTGCAATTTTTGGAAGCCTGATTTGACTGTGGGGCTGCCCAAATATATAAATCTGCATTTCCTTTCTAAATGCAGTTTCTTAACATTTGCTTGTTTAAAGAAGTTACATGGCTGTCCAACTCAAACACTGCAACCTCTGGATGGCATACAGTCCCTCTCCGTCCCCACCTCAAAGCAAGATAAAGAATTTCATCCTTTGTGAATACCAATAGGGTCAGGGTCAGATGTATTTAGGGGGGATGGGTAGAAACTGTTCCAGATGACTGGTGTCAATAGTGGAAAAGGCATATGATCTTTCTTGAGTAGCTTTGTGATCTATGACTAATTCTTAACTAAAATCTTGTATCAGAAACATGAGAATGCTGCCTGTAAAATATTATTTTATGAGTACAAATATTATCTCACAATCTGAAATCTAAACACTGAAGTAAAGCACAATCTTCAGATAAAAGCTGAATTAATACCATAGGACTGCAACAATAATTCTGAGGATTTTAAGATAAAAAATTGAACATGAGTCAGAAACACAAGCAAGATGTAGTTTAAATATTAAGAAATATCTAAAGCAGCAAAGTAGCTTTAGCAGCTGGAAACCTTTATTATATTTTATTCCACTCTAAGGAGCTTAGGATGGTATCCATATCCCTATATTTTACCTTTACAGGTAGTCTTCGTTTAGCTACCACAAATGAGACTGGCAATTCAATTGTTAAGTGGTCACTAAGTGATATTGCATCTGTGCTTATGATCTTTCTTCAGCTTTGCTTTGTTTTACAGGCCTACAAAGTTCATAAATGCAAATACTGCAAACTTAATTTTTCATAATCATTGTAATTGTGAATGGTCACTAAACAAGACAGTTGCTAAATAAGGATTACCTGTATAATCCCATGAGAAAGAGGTTAAAAACACAACAGTGTCTGTTATGCCTACCTCTTGTTCAGGTAATGTTTGGGCCATTATTGAAAGTAAAGCTGTCCCTTTGCCTCCCGTTTTCCCTTCTCTATCTTATTCTGACAAAAGCATTCATATATAATACCCTGTTTATTCTCTACCTTTCTGTAACAATAATATGCATGAATAATTTATTTATATTTAGAAAATATAGTCACCTACTCGTTCACAGCGACTCTAGACAGCTTACAAACAATAAAAACACAGTATAGAAAAAGAAAATTAAAAAACAATAAAAATAAACAATAACCTTTCACCCTGCCCCCAGTGATAACACACTGTCAAATAAGCCATTTGATGGGCAATACAATACCATTGTTTCCGCAGTATTATATGATCCATGTACTTGATGAAATAGACTGAAATGCAGTAACATATTTGATAATCTTTAAAGTGCCCCAAATCTATTTATTGTACAGGTAGTCTACCTTTAGTAACCACAATTGATCCAGTGATTCAGTCATTAAACAAATTGGTTACTAAGTGAAAATAACATAACCATGACTGTTGTTTGCAAATTTATTTCAGCTTTGCGTTATAGAATCAGAGGGATATGACCCACACAGCCAGGTAAGTCATAACAACAGAATACACATTGAAATGAATGTGCTAGAGCTGGCTTTTTGTCTAGGAAGCTTCTTAAGAAGCAAACAAAAGTCTTTAGCCTGAAACTAATTAGTGTTTTGTCAGTTTCAGGAAATACTGCAGCTAGCTGGAGAATTCTAATCAACTAAGAAAACTGAGCTGAACTTGCTAACTTGCCCTTAGCACTTTAGCTGCAAACAGTCTCTATCCAAGGCAGTTGCTAACAGGTAGTCAAGGACTACTTGTATTCAGCCAGTTTTACTGTGGAACAGGTATCTAGATTTACCTCTCTCCAATCTTTCCAATGCTCTTACTATAACACACTATGAACTATAATTTTGAGGCAGATGAAGAAATCTGAAGTTTTGCTACCACATACTTATGGGCACAAAAATGACTGGGAAATGTCTAGCAAACTGGGACATGGTATATATTGTCATATATATATGAGAATCAAAAGACTGCTGTGGTACAAATTACCAAATCATACATTTTCCTCTTTATAAAGTAAAATCCCCGTTTGAAATAAACTAGACATGTTCAGAGAATCACTCAACTAGTGGCAAAATAAAACCCAGCACCCACTCCAATACATTAAAGTATATACAGAGGCATACACAGAGCTCTAGGGAATACACATTACATACACATAGAAAAATTACAGAAACTTAAGAAAAATAAGATATTTCTAGAAGATAATAATTCACTTTCCTGTCTCCAAGTCCCTCAGAAAGACCTTATTTACCCCTCTAATCCTAAAATATTTTGGGTTTTTTTTATGGATAACTGGTCACATTACAAAACAAAGCATTTTATGTTCAAAAGCAATGTTGATTGGGAGTTCTAAATCCAAACATATATGGCTTGATACATATTCTGCACTAGGCTGGTTTTCTTTATAAGTGTGTGTGTGTGTCTGTCTGTCTATATTCTAATTTGTCTGCAACAAAGCAACTTAACTATCCATCCATGTCAACTCTGTAGCAAGTGAAATTAAATATCTGAAGAGTCAAGGTTCATTGCCAAACTGGCATGAAGATTTGCCTCTTCTTACTCCCAGCAGATACAGATGTAGAGCCTGTATCTTGACACTAGTCCACACCTCATTGTGTAAATCTGCAAACATTGGAAATCTGAAAAATATTATTTCAGAAATGGATAACTTGCAAGATACACTTTGGAGCAGAAATTTCAATGTAACTAGTACTTGAAACACAGATTAGATAAAGTACATGTTACAAATAGATGTTTTCAGATTTAAAAGATCAGATGTTTGAAACATCCATCAAAATGAATTTTAGATTCTCTATGATTGAACTGGTAGCTCAATAAAATAAAATTAAATACTAATATTCCAATAAAGTATAAGAAACAGCAAGAAATGGGACCAAAGGTAGTCCTCAATTTACAACTGTTCACTTAGTGACCGTTCAAAGTTACAATGGCACTGAAAAAAGTGATTTATGATCATTTTTCATACTTATGACCATTGCAGCATCCCCATCATCAAATTCAGATACTTGGCAACTGACTCATATTTATGATGGTGGTCCTGTGGTCATGTGAATACTTTTTGTGATTGTCTGACAATCAAAGTCAATGGGGAAAACTAGATTCATTTAACAACCGTGTTATTGACTTAACAAGTACAGTAATTCACTTAACAACTATAGCAAGAAAGGTAGTAAATTGGGGCAAAATTCATTTAACAAATGTATCACTTAGCAAATTTTGAGTTCAATTGTAGTCGTAAGTCGAGAACTACCCGTAGTTCCTTTTCTTAAACATTGCCCCTTGTGGGTCCTGGAAGCTGCCTTCTCCTCTGCAGTCCCCAAAAGACCTTCCCGAGGAGATCTAACTCTTTTAAACTTCCAGAGAGTATTCAAGAACTGGCTCTTCCCCCAGGCATTAAGACTGGGTGAGGTCATAATGGGAGGAGAAAGTGTTGCAGTGCCAGGTTTTTCTGTTTTTCCTACTTTTGTATTGTTCTGGTTTTAGCATTATGCTGTTTTACAGTTTGGTTTTTAAGATGGATACAAATGTTTTAAATAAATAGTTTTAGTGCCAAGTCACAAGACCAAAACTGCATCTTTTTTTCCGGTTTGTAGGGCTCTAGACAGCAAAAGTTTATTCCTGCTTTAACTTTCCTTTATGCAAGTGAAAAAGAATTTGTGTGCTCTCACAAACTTCTAATATATCAGTGAATAATGTTAAAAAGTAGGAAGATAGGAACTTCTGATTAACTAGGTAAAAGCTGATGCTAGATTAGCAAATTGGCTGTCTGACTCAATTTCTTAAGAAAGAGAAGAATGTCTAGGCTTTGATAACGTATGCTTTTTTTCCCCCATTTTAATGTTTGCATGGGCAATTTAATATGCTCTATTTTACGTACTTTTATATTATTACAATATTGCCTATCTGCCTTACCTTCTCATTTATTATCCTTCAAAATACAGGATAATAGAGTATTATAGGATAGACTATTCCTGATATTGAAGCTTTCTGGTGCTTATTCAGCAAATCGTATCAATCTTGGTGAGTTTTAAATTGTCTGGAAGAGATGAAACTGACATCAACTTTATATGATGATGATGTCATCTATTCAGTTGCATCTGACTCTTGGCCAACTATATGATTAGTAAGCTGAAGGTTTACTTCCTCCTTAAATACAAATTCTCTTCTCTGCAGTAAACAGACCAGAATGCAACAATCCCATGCCCCGGATAGAGTTAGCCAATCAAAGTATTACACAGAGAATAATCAGAATTATAATCCAGTGTAATATAGTTTTAATTAAAGCCTTAGGGAAAAAAGGAGAGAGATTGTAAACACTTCCTCCCTAGCAGTGCCCGTGTCTTTTCACACATATCAATTAGACATATCTAATTTAACAAATTTACAGGCTATCTTCATTGCCATAGTAAAGATCTAAACTTTTCAAGCAAGTCAGAAAACGTGACAACCTCTAAATAATGTATTAAAATTATGAAATTCCACAGCAATACAAATTAAGTCATATAACGCGGAAAGCTGCCATGCAAAAAATAAAGATATAAATTAGCCCTGCCAATCTGAGGAAGAGGAAGAGAACATGGAGGCCATAAAATTAGTGATTCTATATTAATAAGAATTACAAAATATTAGAAAAAAATATTAAGACATCAAACAATATCAATATCAAACAAACCACTGTCAATTCTTGTACATACACCCTACCTTAGGGAGTATTGCAATGACCATTGTAAAATTGGTAAAAAAGATGGAAAACGATTAATGAAAAAATGGTATGTTAAATTATACTATTAAGATTTAAATGAAGTGCATCACATGATAAAATTATATGCAGATAGTTTGTCAAAATATATTGATAATATATTGTAAACTATAGAATCTAACAACTGATATGTCAGATTTTTCAAATGAATCAAATTAAATTATGGAGTAGAGTGGAATGGAATGGAATATAATAGAATAACTTTATTGGGCCAAGTACAATTGGACATACAAGGAATTTGTTTCCAGTAAATAAACACTCAGTGTACATGCCAAATAACAGAGCAATAATAATCATAATAATACCAATAAAAGGAGTTAGTAGAGGTGATGATAATAATAATAATAATGACAAAAAAGTCTGGATAGTGGATGCGGCATTGCCTAGAGACAGCAGAATAGAAGAAAAAGAACTGGAGAAGGTAACAAAATATAAAGTCATACAAATAGAAATAGAACGACTGTGGCAAATGCAAGCAAGCGTAGTACCAATAGTAATAGGTGCCGTTGGGTACAATCCCAAAACAACTGGACCACCACTTGAACACCACAGGCATTGACAAATCTGCCATCAGTTAAATGCAGAAGAAATACCTAGATGAAAGCCAATCGGGCGGAGGCTCCAGCCGGAACAAGGCTGGAGCTGGGGAATGGCGCGTTCCCCGACCAGGCCTAGGTGAATACATAAGCCATTGGGCCAATACATACGCACAGCTCAAAAGGGCATTGGGAACACCACCAGAGGCTCAAAATACCAGCGTATAGACAGACCAGTTGCCCAAGACTCAAGGTCTAGACATACCAATCTGAGCACAACCTGGATTGACTACAGACATTAAGAATGAATGGTAAATAATAACAATGTAAACAATGTCTTAAGTGTGCCTGGAAAGATGTTTGGCAAAATTCTGAAAGGGGACAGTAGCTCCAATTTGGGAAATACAATGCAGTTGTTTGCAAGGTGAAGTATGTTAAGACCAGATCTTTTCTTTTCAGTAGCTCACTCATAAATGTGAGAAAGTTGATTCTAAATTGACTTAAAGAAAGTATAGACTTAAAACACAGAATAGTGTATGTGACTATGGAATTAAAAGTTGGTAACTGAATCGGAAAAGAACATAAATGGTAGAAGTAAATCATGGATGCAAATAAACTGAATGCTTAGTGAATGATTCAAAATTGTGCCAGGAGCATGACAAGGATGTGTGGTATCATCTTGATTAATACATACATTGACAAACATGTTAAGAAATGCTTTTTGTGGTAACAGAGGTTATATTGGCTGGGGATATGGATGTGGATGTACTTTATATGCAGATTATGTGTTGCTGGCTAAGAAAATATTTTGCAACAAGTATTAATAATGACACAACCATGATGTGAAAATTAAGGTATCAAAGGCCAAGGTAGCGTTTGACCAAAAAATGGTCATACACAGACACTAATGGATACAAAAATGAAGAAGTTTTAAGGTATGTAAGTGCTAGTGGAAAAGCTGTGATACCATATGACTGTTGCAAGGAATGAACATTTGTTAAAAATAATGAAAATATCTCTCTCTCTGTCTCTGTCTCTCTCTCTCTCTCTATTAATTATAATACTGGAAGCGAGAAACAATTTTTTCAGAAGAAGCCTGAAAACAATGGCAATGGATTACTTATTAAGCTTACAAAGATAGACAAGAAGATATAGTATCAATAATGAAGTGTACTTTTGCGTATTTTGTTATGTGGGAGTGAGAATTAAAGCGTAAAAGTTGAATGGAGATGAAATGGGTTATTAAGAAGTATAGGCAGTAAAACAGGAAGAGATAGGATCAAGACAAAATGCATGCTGAGTAAATGTGAACTAGATAGAAAAGTTGAGAGAGCAGTACAAAAGAAATACATTAATGTGCTTTGGTTATACAGAGAGAATGCATGACGACTGCATCATAAAATAAATATATAAAGGAAGAGTGATGGATTGATAGGAAGGAAAAACACTAATAAGACCCTCAAAAGAGAGAGTGATAAAGAGTTTGAAAAATTAAATGCAGGATATGAATTGGTATATGGATGACAGAACCAGGAATAGTTTCCAAGGATGGAAAAACTATGGACAATAATTGTGAATGGCATCTGTATAAAACAACATTTAGTTGTTTTTTTAGTCCTCTACGTTTCTACCATTTTTATTCTTTTTCTACACTTAATCTAACTTTTTATCCTGAAAGGGACTAGCTTAACAAGTATACATAAAGATTCATTACACAGAAATTATTAAATCTAAACTTTTTAAAAAAAGAATTCATACTGTTTATTAGATTTATATCCTACCTTTTCTCCAAGAGCACAAGGCAGCCTTAGCTCTCTTCACTTTACCTCCACTGCAATTACCCCTTTAAGTGAGGCTAGGCTGAGGGACAGTGACTGGCTCAGTTAGCCACTGAATTTCCATGGTTGAGTTTAAGATTAGAAAATAATATAGGTAGTTCTCAAATTAAAATCACAATCAGGACCAGAATCTACACCGTAAGTGATATAGTTAACTAAATCATGCCCATTTTTATAACCTTTTTGCTACAGTTTTAAGTGAATTTGGCTTCTCACCACCACTAGTAACCTTCCCTGGGGCTACCAACCAGTGGTTTATTTGTTGGCAGCTCTGGGGAAGGTTACTAGAGGTGATCATGTGACTCTGCTCTGGGACACTGCAACTGTTACTTGCCAATTGCCAAGAACCCAAATATTGATCATGGGGATACTGTGACAGTTATAAATGCAAGGACAGTTCATAGATGACTTTTCTCAGTACCATAACTTTGGAGGTCATTAAACAAATGGTTGTAAGTCAAGGACTACCCATAGCATGGACCACTATGAAAGAGGCAAATTTTATATCATGAGATTTAAAGTGTCACTTCACCTGTTTATATTAACGTTTAAAGTAACTTAGGTGACCAATATTCTTCTACTTTTAATTTTAAGTATTAATATTAAATATTAAGAATGTAATTTTGGCATAGAAGCAATTTTATAATTCCAACCATTATATTTGCAAAATTACTGCAGAAAGATATCAAATTTTACGTTTAGTATAAAATTCTGATCAGGTCTGAACTTGAGTTGCATGTTGCACACATCAGGAATGTGTGACTAAAGAAAACATTATCCAAGATAATTCTAAATAAAAGGAATTTATTTTATCCAAAGAGTTGAGTCATTCAACTGACCATCAGTATAAATCTTAATAAAAGGGCATATTAATATATGCTAGCAAATTTTATAACCATTAATATTCTCTTTAAAACTGAAACATTTGTCTATGGGTTTTTAATTAGAGAACTGTAAGAATCCAGTATCTTCACTCAATGACTCTTAACTTCTTTAAAGTCACTTTCAAAGCAAAGGTAAGACAAAAGAAAATATGAGTGAAATACAGTACATGAACTGAATTGTCTCATATTTCAGGAGACAATTGAATCTCAATCTGAAGTGTAGAAAACTACTATATTCAGATTACACATTAATATTAAATGTCTGTCATCTGTTGCTTCATTATCATGGAATAATTTAACCGAGCTATGAGGTTCTTGTTTCAATTGACAAGCAGGTAATACAGTAGACAGTAGAAACCTGAGAGAAAAAAAGTAAGTTATCCTTTCTTAAATATGCACCTTTTAATTAAATATGAATCAGTTACATAGAAGGTACTAACAAATATACTGATATCAGACAATGCATTTAATTAGCATATACAGTATATATGCAGATTGTTACCAGTCAACATCATAATACTGGCACAGCCAATAGTTCTAGAATCATATCCATATACAACTGAACCTAGTTTAATAAAACATATTTTATGCCTGTTTCATATGAGAAACATTTTAACTCCTAGAATACTTAAAATATGTGGTAAGTAATTAAATACACTGCATGTATAATAACTTCATTTTTTAAAATAAATATATCCTGATTAAAATACAGTTACCAATCTTTACATACAGTATGACAAAATCATACACAGACTAAAAAAATTGGGTAAAACCTTACAATAGTGCTTTTTAAAAAACTTATGGCAAAACTATTTCACACTATTCAATGATTATTATGTTTTTATCAAGTATTTATTACTTTATTAGTAACACAACATGACAAACATTCCTAAATGTGTGCACATATATCACCTCTTCTGCAGGAGCTGCATTGGTTGCTGATTTGCTTCCGGGTGCAATTCAAGGTGCTGGTTGTCACCTTTAAAGCATAGCTTGGGACCAGGTTATCTGACGGACCATCACTTGCCGGTCACATCTACCCGACTCATCAGAGCGGGGAGGCAGGGAATGTTGGTGGTCCCATGTTCGAGGGAGATACACCTGATAGGAGCCAGAAGAAGGGCCTTCTCCGTGGTGGCTCCCTCTCTCTGGAACATCATTCCCCCAGAGAATAGAATGGCCCCCACTCTAATACTCTTCTGGAAGGCCCTGAAGACCTGGTTCTGCCAGCGGACCTGGGGAACCCAGAGCGGGATGGATCCCATTAAATGGCTCGTGTGATCTGCTGTTGTCAGGGCGAGGGGTGGGAGTTGGGGGGTGATTTTGTTATATTGTACTTTATTAATTTATTTGATTCTTTTTGTTAGTTTTTATTGTTTTAAATGTGTTTTTATATTCTGTAAGCCACCTCAAGTTGCCATGGGCGAATAGGCGGCAATATAAATTCAATCAATCAATCAAATAAATAAATTTTAAAAAAAGAAAAGTAGAGTAACTTCATTATGAATGTTAACAATTTATTAAACACTCCTTGCTCAAATACACAAGGCACAGAGAGTATTTGTCAGATGGTGGATGCTTATTGCTGCACTGGTATACCTTCTAAGACAGGTATCCAAATCTAAGTTAGGATTTTCAATCCGGAAACAATTCACAAAAGCCAAACTGTAAACACAATAACAAAAAAGAGCAATAATAATAATACAATAAATCTTAATAATAAAAACCACAGAGTAAGTTCAGCAACATTTCAAAAGAAAAAAGAACATGTTTTCTTAATATTCACCTTAATGTGACAAAATTGCAATCTCAAAAATTGTAGATTTATATTTCTAACTCCTTTAGGCATGCACAGTGAGAAGAAACATTCAGAGCACAAAATGTACACTTCAATTGTTACTGAACAGGCACAGTAAACTGCAATACACAGAGACTGCATGAAGAACAAAATAGGTAGTCCCGCATTTGCTTGTTCTCCAATTGCCTCCCATCTTCTTTTGCCTGTCTGATATAATCCTGTCTAGTAATATGAATTCTTGCAAATCTAGGAGGTGAATGCTAAGAAATATTTTATGCAATATAGAATTTACTCGCCAACATTTACAGCATTGTTAATCACATCTAATGCCGACTTCAGGGACGCAAGACTTCTGTCCCAAACAGACATGCTATCTAATCATAATAAATGCCATATATAAAAAGCTTACCAATGTCATCTTTAGCTTGTCAGTAACATCTGAATTGTATATTTGGACTTTTTCCTTGATTGCTTCCTTGGTGAGGTAATTATGAGTTTCTCTCTCCTTCTGAACATCCTAGAACAAAACAAATTGAAAATTACAAAGATATTAAAAGATTAGTTCTACTACAATTAAAAAATAAAACTATGAACTGGGGATCTATACATAATATCTATGATTGGTAATGCACAACAAACTTTTTTAAAAATAAGAGTGATTGAAAACTGCATATTAAAATGACAGCATTATATCCTGCAAACATTTATTATGGAATTAGCCTCTTTTACTTTAATGGCTTTTGGAGTAGAATATTGGCTTTTATTATGGAATAGAATTTATTATTGGCCAAGTGGGATTGGACACACAAGGCATTTGTCTTCGGTGCATAAGCTCTTAGTGTACATAAAAGATATAAGTGATAAATCATGATAATAGTCACCTTAAATACATTCATCATGAATCATAAGATACAACACTTAGTGATAGTCATAGGATACTAAATAAGCAATCAATATAAATCATACTAGGAAACTAAATAAACAATATAAATCATAAAGATACAAGCAATGAAGTTTTTGACAGAAAAGGAAGTTAGGCATATATGCTGTCTAAAACAAAAAAATATGATTTTGGATGAAAAAAAATGAATATCTGGGTATGAAGAAAAGGCAGAAGAGAAGTTCTACTCATGGTTTTACTTGTTTGGCTCAAATGTTCCAAATTAATACATTCTAATATTACAGGAATCCAATTCATAAAAAGAATACATTCAAGACACTTTGCTGATTTGTATACAAAATGAACCCAATAAATATTTTTATCAAGTATTGTGCTGGCACATCTCATTAAAGCTACTTAAGGCCTGAACATGCATTTATGTCTCTCTTTGAAGCATTTAAAATTGAGGAATCAATGATATAACCAATAACACTGAAAATTCAGAGCTGTTGTACGACATAATGATTCATTACCAAGATTCAGGATATTATTGGTTTGTCTAAAATGTAATTGGCACATAGAATTTCTAGGATACAAAACTTCTAGCCATAACCTAGAGTTAGTGAACAAGAGGGAAGCACATTCACAAGGTTATAGATATCAATTGATTTAATAACTGTATCTGGGGTTAGTAAAATAATTTTGAATCTGCTGGCCTTGAAGAGGAATGAATTTAAAATTTTGAAAAACACATAAACATATATACTATTCATATCAAAGCAGAAATTACCCTTATCAGCAATCACTTCTATTTTTTAGTAAACCAGTTCTACAACATCATTAAGACTGTGACTGTTCTTTCTTTTGCAAACTATAGTGAACGTTTCTGCTACAGAAAGCTAAAATGTAAAAGAAAACCAAAAATATAAAATAATTGTGTGTGTTTGAATATAAGTAAATGAGAGAAAACTTAATATGTACTTGTGATAGTAAAGCTGAACAAGTTTATCATGATCTCATTCCAAAACCACTGGTTTTGCCATACCCTATATGGAAGTGCTTTAACTGTTGGCATGCAACCCATTTCTAAATAGAGTTGGTTGTTTAAACTTTGAAGGCTAAATTGTAAGAATGGCATTTAGAGTCTTTATACAAGATTTACAACATGAGGAACACTAGGTTACCTATCCCATTACAATAAAATAAGAATACTATTTTTCTGTAGTGCAACTTTTTTATCTGATTCTAAGAGATTTTAATCTGATGAAAATAGCATAAAATTTAATTTCTAAGTTTTTTCATAGACCTTTCTGACTGTTGTCCTGAATATTTTGTATTGAAGGATAGTCTTTTGGTTTGACCAATCTGGCCAAGGAGCCTGAAAGTCTGGTTTTGTACCTTTTCTTTTGACAAGGCGGCATATAGGGAATTTGGAGAAAGCCTTATTTAATCATCTAGCAAATATACAAACTGTTCAAGATGCATGAAGCACAGACTGGGTTCATATATCTTTCTAAGTTATAAAGGTTCTCCTCAATGTACGACCAAAATTGAACATAAAAGTTGTTGTGGTTGTTAAGTGAGGCACTCATGTGATCACCTCACTCAATGATCATAAACCCAGCTCACCCCACTGCAGTCATTAAGCAACTGTACAGGTCATTAAGTGTAGCACGGGATGCTTAAGGAGGTGGGAGAGGCCCTGGGAGATTTGGAGCATGCCAGGCCTGGCACTCTCCCCAGCTCACATATGGCTTGTGCCAGACCTCTCAGAGCCTCCCCAAGTCACTCCTTGCATAGCTTCCCACCTTGCTAAGTCCCCGAAGGCCTCGAGCCTCTTCCCTGCTCCATCACGTCTTACTCCACTTACTTCTTTCAAAGATTGCTTTCCCAAAAAGTCCCCAGTTGATGCAACGCACAACCATCCTGCAAAGGCCACCTCGCACTATTCTGGAGGTGCTGAAAATTGAACCCTTCTACAGTAAGAAATTGCAAGAATTGGTGGCTGCTTCCAGAATAATTCAAGATAGCTTCTACAAAACATGACATTGGCTGGGTGCTATTTTTGAAATTTAGTCTTCAGAAGAGTTAACTTGAACAAGACATGAGAGAGTAGGCTGTAGGACCTAGCAGGGTGCGAAGCATGTCCAGGAATTAGGCACAAGGAACCCAGTGGGGCAGGAAGGATAAGCAAGATGTGCAGAGAAGCGGTTGAAGCATCCGAGATCAGTTGAAAGTGGGGGTACATTGTCAAGCACCCAAACTGCGTTTATGGGACCATGGGAGTGCTTTACCTCATGCTATACCCTATGCTACTGATATAGATTGTAAGTCCCTTCATGTAGCACCACTGTAATTTTGAATGGTTACTGAACAAAGGGTCTTCAGTTGAAGATTACTTGTAACATTGTTAATTATTTTGGCTTATTGCCACAACAAACAATGGTCAAAACAAATCATGTCTTAGGACTATAAGGGAGCCCATAATACATCATGAAGAAGCTATTACTTTGTACCCACCTATAAGAGTTTTCATGAAAATTAGTGATCTGCTTAGCTTTATATCAATATGCTGCTAGTGGCTATAAAACAAACCAAGAAGATGGTACAAAATATATAAGTTTATCATACCATAATTGCTAGATGGGATCATTATCTGTTTGCCAGAATACTGGGTCACACAGTATTCACTATCCCACAACTCTCTGTACAAACAAGAGTTGTCAGAAAAAAATAAGGCCATACATTAGCATGTTAGCAGGAATACTGTTGTTGTCTTTGTCCAATTTATTTTGCAGTCATACAAATAGAGATATCAAAATTAGAGCAATTTAAGAAAGGCTTAGCAACACTGAATATGAATAAATACTGCTGTGACTGAAAAAGGAAAACTGTTATGGATGCAACAGGTGAAATTTTGTAGTGAAGAAGTCAAAGGTTAGAAAGCATATAGATATATTCTCTGTACAGTAGAACCTCTGGTCACAAACGCCTCTGATCACGACCAAATTGGGTTCTGACCAAAAAAAAATCACTTTTTTTTCCCCCGCGGCTGATTTCCCCTTCTGCGCCATTTTTTTTGTAAGTGCCAAATTTCCAAAATTAGGTTTGGGTCATGACCAAATCGGGTTGCAACCAAAGTTATGGAACGAATTATGGTTGTGACCAGCAGTTCTACTGTATGTGTGAATGCCTTTAAATCAGCTTAACTCCAGGCAATCTGGAAAATCTAGAAAGAGATTTGTGATTACCAGGACAAAAAAAAGAGAACATTATCAAGTCTTCAGACAGCATGCCAGTTACATCTTTAATGTATCAGTATTGATAAGAAAGTTAGTTTGCGTATGGTGAGGGAAGCGGACACTGATGTTTTCTTACTGTCATAAGAACAGAAGGCAAGATCCTGGATCAGACCCAAGATTTTTCTAGTCTAGCATTTTGTTCCCACAGTGCAACTAGATGCTTGTGGAAAACCCCAATAGATCACAATAGCATTTTTACATTACAATAACTGAGGGTTTTATTCCACAATTGCTGGACATAATATAGAAACCAATCATAACCTCCTAATGTATTTTATGAATCCAATTAATATCTTTAAAAATTAAGGTTTCTTATAATTCATTTAGACATGTGAAAAAATTCATTCTTTACTGCTGGGTCTTCCTTAGATCGGACAGGACTGTAGAATGAAACCTCAATTTAATGGAGCAACTGGAGATATAGGAGATATATTATTCCTATTAATCCATTAAATCTGGGGCAATATCATTATGAAAATGATATAAATTGTGTAATTTGCTTTATGATGTCATTATGAAAAATAAAAATAGGAAATTCATCCATTGTATGAGGTCTATTGCATTAAAGTTACCTGTCGAGATTTCATTTCATACATTTTTTTCATTATTTATTCATTATGTATATATAATTTTTACCATATATAAAAATGTATATTTCTCTGTTATTTTAAAATCTGAAAAATGCTAAATCTTTTAAATTTTCCTTTTAGGGTGAAGTTAAAATCGTTCAGAAATTATTTTTATTCCCTTTTCTGTATGTCTTTCAAAGTCACTGATCATATCTGAAAGTATTATTTCAAGTATGGCTATACTGTGGATTTGAATAAAGGCATTGATTCTATCAATTTTTTTTAGCAGATTTCCAACTTTTTGAAAACATCCTTTGAGGAGAGCAATAGATACAGAAACAAGATTTTCTGATGAATAATTTCATTTCTAGATCATAAAAGGTACTATTTATATTGTGTAATACCTGGATGCATTAATCTTCAGTGTCTCATTCCATGTAACTTGTCCATATTAATCTTCAACTTTTTAAAAAAAGTTTCCCATAGAATTGGATTGATATTAAAAATAACATTGCTTAAACTTTTAAGTATTTTGGGTACTTCTGAAATACATCAAGGCATATTGTTTTATCAGTATGTTTTAATTGCATTTACTGTGATGCCAATTAAGATATATTCAAAGCAGTCTCTCCAAAGTTTTAAAATAGCTGTTAGGAAGTAGCAGATTCAATATATTAATCTCTTACCTGGCCCAAATTTTCCAGTAAGATATTTTACTCCCATTTTCAAACTGAGTTTAATACAAGTTCACTTTTTCATGTAATTCTAGGTTCAGATTTAATTCCCAAACTATTAATGGTTACATATGTCTACCATGTTTCAAGTCTAGGAAAAACAAATCCTGTTTATTATCCCCATGTTTATATCTGAAACATTTATTACAGCTTAGGTCCTGCCACCACTTTAGACAGGTTTCACACACATTAACTCTCCAAATAAACATGAAACATATGTTATTTCAAGAGTATGAATGTTAAAATAAAAGTCCAGTGATAAAGGTGAAAATATAGTAATTTAATTATTGCTACCAATGTAATATAACCAGTTTTTTTGGTAGCAATTATTGCTACCAACATAAAATAACTAAAGAGTTCCTTGCCATAAAAAAAATATTGAACAGTTTTTCTATCTATATAAAATATCTCATAAGAATTAACATCAGAATCCCTCTTAAAATATAGATTGAACTAGAGGTTATTCATTTTAATATCTTTCTCCCTCTCTCTCTCACACACACACAGAGAGTCTTCATTTGTATGTAAGCTGGGAACAAATTATTTTACTAACTCTGGAAAAAGGCTATCAGGAAACACAGCAAGCAGAACTTGTTTTTAAGAGTATGTGGAATAATAATTGCTGGGTTTTTTTCAATTCTAGGTTGAAAGGCTTTCATCTTCTTTAAACAGCAATTTCCCTATGCTGAGGAAATCCATCACAGGGAAATGCTGTTGCTCCACCCTTCCTCCAAGAAAAAAAAATAAGAATTCATGGTTGGTTGTTAGAAAGTTCACTAAAATGTCAAAACACACACAACCAGTCATGTTGCTGACTGAAAAACTTGCTGTTGTCTATAACACAGCTACTTATCAAAGTAAGAAATTTTAGTAAATTATTTTTCAATAAATTATGTTCAATAATTGAGAATAGTAACAGAGACTTCCTAACAGAAGCTTAAAAATAAATGTGTACTTTTTGTTCAGTTTTTTCTAATATTATTGCAGTAACAAAGATTACTTTGAATTAAACTGAATTGAATAGTTACATATGATTTAAACACAAAAGAAAGTTGTGTTCCAGTGAGAATATTTTTCCTGTTACAGGATTATAATGCTTAGATTCTTAACATATGGCTTCATTTACTTTCCCAGTCTTACAATACATGGCTAAGGGGAATTTTGTCACTTAATATTCTCATTTTATTTGAAGAAGACAAATGTTCATTTGGCTATATGTTGTTTTACTCTATTTCTATCTTACTGAACAATTTTAATACAGAAATAATAAATCTCTCTGAAATCTAGTTTCAAAAAATCACATAATGTGTACATTTTCTCTCCATATGTGTCTTTTTTTCTTTTAAGTTTGCAATTTTTTACTATTGTAAGAAATCAGTAGCATGTGATGAAAAATATGGTATCAGGAAAGTAATTTCCAGGTTTTTTTTTAATTTGTTAATCACAACTACAGTATCATAAAGTTGAAGTTTATTGATGGACATGATGTGTTATAAAATCATACTTTTTGGCATGCACAGGATTATAACCTGAATCTATTATTCAAAAAACTTCAGAAATACCTATTTAATCTTTTAGTCTGACATGAAGTGTATTTATATGAGAATTCTCTGGCTGGCATTTCATTATCTGTAATTAGTGAAAAATTGCAAAAATAATCAAGTATTTATGATACGATTTAAAAATGAAATTGAGATGATATATCTAAATGTACCCAAGGTGCTTTTACAAGCACAATCAAAAACTCAAAAGCTTGTTTTTCTTCTGTACTATATTTTGTTTCTAATAAATAATATAGTTGTTATAAATACTCACATAATCCATATTGTTCATGAAAGTTTCTTAAATCCTGAAAATGTAAGTGACTGTACCCATACAGTCTTATATGAAATATCCCCTCTCCCTGCAGAATTTGCCAACATCTGCCATTAATCAATGGATATGAAGACAGAATATATAACTTAGTTAATATTAATTCTCCAATTCTACATGTTTAAGTTTCTAAACCACAACCAAATCTAACCTGCTTAAAGGCTATCTCTACAGTACTGTATTCATCCTTTTCTTGAACTGTTTACTATTCCAAAAGATAATTGCGAGAATAATTACGCAAATAATTGTGGAGATTTAAGAACTGGTACAGAAATTTGCTTTTCTGCTACTCCCTACTCTTTTTTTTCATTTTCTTGAGCCTGCAGATAGTATTAATCTACCTTGCAAGTTTTTGAGCTGATGTATCAGCCAAAAATGGAAGAGATCACAACACATTACATTCTAACTAGAAAATTATCACAATACAAAAATAAGTACAATTTTAATTTAACAAACACCTGTTTATCATATTTTAATTTCTGATCATGATCCAAATAATTCTATGATGCTACACACAGTTAACACACAGTCCACACTTAACAACAGGAAATGGAATATATATGAAAT
This sequence comes from Oxyrhabdium leporinum, assembly GCA_032468155.1. NCBI lineage: Eukaryota > Metazoa > Chordata > Lepidosauria > Squamata > Cyclocoridae > Oxyrhabdium > Oxyrhabdium leporinum. Next base: position 65,710 of record JANHFL010006100.1, read on the forward strand.
ATTGGAACATAGTCATTATTGCCTACTTACACTAAAATTAATTTTTTCTATCATACCTGAAAAATAACTAGCAATGTCATGTTTTCTTAGTGAATTACATGTTTCAGCTTTCAAAGCTCTGGATATACCCAAACAAGTTATATATGTTTCATGGACTCATCAACTATGAAACAGAACGTTCTGTATCTCCCCTGGGCCGTGCTGTTCTGGCCTAGAGGATTTATGTCTGGAAATTGTCAAAGAACACTCCCAACTAGATGGTCCAGTGGAAGGATGGAATGTTGCTTTTTTCTCTGATGAGTTTTGCACAGCCCTATGAAATAAGCAAAGAAACAACTCCAACCATTTGCAGTGTTATCTCCAAACAGGTAAAGATATACTGGAAAACTGCTAGCAAGTGATTTACATTTGCTGCTTCCTCTGAAGTCAAGCATTAAAATGCCCCTTTCCTCTTAATAAGGAATATGCAGGCTGACATAATGATCAACATGAATAAAACACACTAGTCTATGCCAAAACCTGAGTTTACCAGTTACCTTAAACACATAGAAATAATTTGCTATTTCAAATAAAAAACACTAAAACAACAATCCACAAACTGAAATACAATGTCAGTTTGAAAGAAATGTTTAGGATAGGTTGATAGAATGGCCATAATTGCAGGCCAGTTGCTAAATATCCAAAAAGCAGTCATGTGACTATGGGGGTGCACGACCATCAGAATTTTAGAACCAGATTGTAAGTATCTTTTGGAAGGGCCCGTCATAATTTAAATGGTCACTACGCAACCTGTCAAAAGTCTAAGACTATCTACAGTAATGGAGGAAACAAATAGCATTCACACAAAAGAGAAGCTGTTAACCTGTCAGCAAAATTATTTCTTTAAATAAACAAAATATTTGATTTACAAAGACTTTCCAACTAAAAGTCACAATTAACCCCTTTCTATGGAATAATGCAACCATCTTTTAGTTTTGTATTCTGAACAAAGGGACCATTTGTATTAATTAACATAAGGTCGGTTCTAAATATTTAAAGCAACCTGTATACATATTATTATTATTATTATTACTTTTAATTTATATACCGCCCCATTCCGAGGACTCGGGGCGGTTCACATAAAAATA
>JANHFL010006101.1:0-20506 GCA_032468155.1 Oxyrhabdium leporinum
CTGGCTATATTCAGTAATCCTTTTCAGTCTTGGATCATTTGAATCGATCAACCCAGTATTTAAAACCCTTCTAAACTATCTTTTTTAATCATTGTACAAGATCAAGAGCTGACTTCTATTGGTCCAGATCAGTGTTCTATTTCTGTTATTTAGGAAAGAATATCAGAAAAAGTCAAGCTAAAGCATCCTTATTTCCGCATGTTTGGGCACTCATCAGATAAACTACTGGAACCATTTCAGGCATATTTTAATATACTAAGGGCTTTATCTTGTATTTCATTTACAAATTTTATCAGACATCTCTTTTGCCCCTTCCTTACTGCATAAATTTGACATGCAATAATACAGCTCAGAAGGAGTAGGAGATCAATCATACAAATGGGATAGGAACAACAAAAGTCATAAAATTTGATGTATGGATGGCACAGAATTTTTGCTTCAGGCAACATCCTATTCTTGGATGCACACACATGCGCGCGCGCACACACACGCAAGTCATCCTGATCTCACCCTAGAGATAACTGCATTTCAATGTTGAGAACAGATCCTTTTGTAAGTACTGGTTTCCGTCCTTCAGGCTTAATAAGATACCATATAATTGTCAATTATTCAATTACTGGAGGCCACAATGTTCTGTAATGGTGGATTTCCGGCTGTCGGGGAACTCGAGACAAGTTAGGATTATGTAACAACACGGAGGATGTCACCATATTAACCCTGTGCATTCCATCAATTCCCTTTGTGACTAACAGCTGAGTAAGGGGGATCGTGGCAAAGCAGGTGCTCTTGGGTTACACAAGGGTGAGGTGGAAGATGAAAGGGCAGTGACAAGCAGAAGTGTTGACAGCAGAAGAAAATCAATTAAACCCAGTAATCCAGATTTAAATCCTTCAGCATGGTCACATTAAACCAGTTTGGAGTAGTCCTTTATCTCTGCTTTGAACGCTCCTTGCTGTAGAGAAAAACCATACTTGCCCTGAGCAACTTGAAGGAAATCCAGGTTATCGATATAATAACTCAGGTCCCTGAAATTTTGATTTATCCATCTTTTATAAGGAGGTTTTCTGAATATTAAGAGTTAATGTAAGGAGAGCCAAGCTGGAAAATTATACTGCTTGGAAAAGGCTGACAAACTGATTACAAGACAGCCAAAGAATTGGGTGGGGAAATAAAAATTGGATGGCGGATGAAACCATGTACATACATTAAACTTGAATTCCTTAATCGATACACATCAGCTCTGCAAATTCCTTCTTTTGTTTTCTTTTGGCAAGCCACCCAAATTCCATTCTTTTCTATTTTCTGCTTGATCTTTCACATCCCTTAAGGCCAAGAGAAATCACCAGCTGTAGTAATTACTACCCCAGATTATTTTTCCCCCAAAGGGATATCCCTTGGACACAAAGCTCCAATCTGCTTCTGGTCTTGCAGAACCAGTTTTTGGTGACCACCCTCTCTTAAGGAGGAAAAATGCTATTCTTGGTCAAGACCAAGATCTGAGATAAATCCACTGATCTCAAGTCAAAAGTTTCTTTGCATGAGAAAACTGGCTCAGCCAGTTGCCCTTTGCATATAATCTGCCAAAGGTTGTAAGGTAGTGACCCCCCCTTTATGTCAAGAAGTTGGAAGTGGAGAAACGGTCAGTAGATATAATACCTTACTGTTGGCTTAAGCGTATTGTCAGACCTTACAGAGGGATTGGGGAATGGATATCATGTCCTGTGGAAGTGCCCTATTGAATGTAAATTGTATAAGGTAGGCAAGATGGAGGGCCAAACCAGACATTTTCTGGTTCCAAGGCTATGCCATTTCCAGAGCCCAACTTCTTTTCCAGGAGCTATGCACCAGCTGAAGTTCTAGGGTTTATCTCTGTATTTTCCCATTAAAAGGGGACAAAGGTGAGAAGCCAGTTATCTTTTAACTTTCCTATAAAGAAGAATGGTCAAGTGCAAAAATGGTGGTCTTCCTCCCAGATGAGGAAACATTGGCCTATCCTTCCCTCTGACTAATCCCCAGCTCTCTTAGCTATAGTTTGTTCAAGCCTTTTTAAATTCAGAAAAAGAAGATTAAATTGTGGGAAAGACCTCAAAGCTTTAATCCCAATACAATCCCTATATTTTCCATTTCGTTTCTGTCTGTTCTCGCTTTTTCTCATCAGTGTACTGCCTTCATCTTTCCCCATCCATCCATCCATCCATCCATTCATATCTCTCACCACCCCACCCCTTCCCTTCCTCCTTCCCTCCCTCAACCTCCAATTGAAGCTAATGCTTCAATACAATCCATACATAAAATGCTGGCCAGAACAAAAAATATTACCCAGGAGATTTGATCTTACTTTTCTTAGGCCTGGATTGGGGAACCATGTTCCTTTTCTGACTTGTGGACTTCAACTCCCAGAATTCCTGAGCCAACATGGAGTTGAAGTCCATAAGTCATAAAAGGGCCATGGTTCCCCACCCCTACTTTAGGCATAGGTTTCTTGCAAGATTTCTAATGGCCACATGTTGGAGTCACAGCTGAAAGAAGAGAGGTTGGTGGAATGTGCTCCTGCTGTGAGGAAGCAAGATAGAATGAGTTAATATGGAGCATATACCCTATCCTTAAAATATCACACCAACTTTTTTTTCTTTTTTGGAGCACTGATAGTGGAATTCTTTAATGTCCTTTCCTCCAGTCTGATTTCTCTGAATGAAATCATGCCAAACTTTTATTAATCCCACAAGGGAAAAGGCAAGTATAACTGTTGTACTGGAAGTATTAGCAATTGTGAACATGCGATTTAATCAAACACATGATATATGAGGATAATCCCTCAGTCCTAACCTTGCTCTTCTATTTTGTAAAAAGAGCCAAATGGTGTTTTATTCTCTTAGGCCCTTGAGTGTATGGATACCTCCCCTTCATACTGCACTAATCAGACCTCCACATACCAGATCCATATCTGTTGCCACAATACAAGAAATATTTGAAGCACTGGAAAGAGTGCCGAGAAGAGTCACAAAGATAGTGAAGGGCTTGGAAGCTAAATTCTATGAAGAACAGTTAAAGGAACTGGGTAAGTTTAGCTTAAAGAAACGAAGGCCAAAGGGAGTCATAAGAGCAGTCTTCCAATACCTGAAGGTCTGTCAGAGAAGTGGGGTGCAGATATAATCTCCCTAGCACTCAAGGGCAGGACAAGAACCAATGGGTGAAAGCTTTAGAGGAAGATCCAAACTCAAAATGAGGAATCACCACGGAGGCCATTAAACAGTGGAGCAGTTTCCCTCTTGAAGTCATGGAGGCTCTATTGCTGGAGCTTTGGAGCAAAGTTTGGAAGGTCCTTGGATGGTCTGATTCCTGCCTGCATGGGGGTTCGACTAGAAGACCTCCTTTCTAGCCCAGATTCTTATCATTTTAGCTTGTTCATGTTCTTATATATTGCTGGTGGGATTCGTGGCATACTTTGCTGCAAAGACCTGTTCGAACTTGCTGTTTGCTGAAGTTTTTCTTTAGCACTTCAGAGTTTAAAAAGTTAAGAGGATTAAGAGTAGGTACTTGATTAACCAAGAATCTTTTAGTTTGTGTGTTAGAGCTCTAAATACTATTCAATGTACAATAATATAAGTGTAATTTACAAGACAAGGTGCTGGCAGAAAAGGAGATATTTTGAGGATTCCCCAATCAAGAATCTCTCCCCTGGACAGCCTGGACAGTCTTCCCACTATTTCCCATCCTATGCAATTTTTAACTTTTTTTATTTGCAGACAGCCAAGAAAAAAAGGAAATTTAAACTTTTAAATATTGGAGTGGAGTGAATCCATATTCGGAATTGCAAAGTGAGGCTTTGGATCCAGACAACCTAGTTAGCAAAATGGTTATGGCCACCTTCTTCATTTTTTTTAATCATTTGGAACTAGCCTGCCAAGGCTACCAGACCTCGCCTGTAAAAAATCTGGACAATCACTTAAACTGAATTATTTTTTTCTCTATTTTTTGCTTCAGTTCAGGACTTATCCATAGTTTTGCTGTCGGATATTTGCTCTGCCTCCCATTGCTTCACATGTCCAGAACCTCTGAAAACATGTCGATGTAAAGCACAAGGAAGATTTTGACAGAGATATGGCAGCTCTCTTATCAAAGTGACCAGGGGTAAAGTCCAAAACCAATAGAAAATATTTGGGAGAGGCTCACACAGGCCTCTTTCCTAATGAACAGGAGTATAAGAGGGGAAAGATACAGCACATTCAGATTCCAAGTTTCTCTTCTTATAGACAATCCCAATAAAAGTAGTTTTAGCCTTCCTGTGGAATTGATTTTCTGTTCTGTTCTACCTAATGGGGCTAACATGGATTATCTAACACTAAAACAAGCAAACATTCCAGATTTTGTTGCTTCATTTTGAGAATACATTTTCTATTTTATACACATCCTAATTAAAATCCTTTGGTTATTCAAAGCAATGATACAAATGATTCTCTCCCTTTAGAATGTCATCCCCACAAAGATTACATTGATCCCAATGTTGACACTCCTTCACAAGGCCCTGAAGACCGGTTCTGCCAGTGGGCTTGGGGAACCCAGAGTGAGGAGGAGCCCATCAAGGGACTCATCTGATTGCTTGTCGTCACAAGGGGTAAGGTAGGGATTTATTGTTTCTTATTCTTTATTGGGCTTTTTTTTGTTTTTTATTGGGTTTTTTATTGTTTGTAAGCCTCCAGGATTCAGAGAGTGAGTAGGCAGTAAATCTTCTAAATAAATAAATGTTCCCCACCCCACAAAAGGCAACAACCTCGAAAAGAAATAGTAGGTTTGGTTTCCACAATGCATGGGTATTGGCCTATGTATTCCAAGGAATTAGTTCAAGAAGGAAGCAATCATGAACTGAGAGTAATACAGGAATGTATTACACTGTATGAGCACTTACTGTATAGCACTTCCTTTGGCCCATCTTTGTTGCTGAAGATGCCCATTTGAGGGCAGACATATACCAGTAAATGAACAGAAGCTGTGGCTTCCTGAAGTATTAATACGCTGAGAACATTATTCCCATCTAATGCCTGATTATACATACATACATACACACACACACACACATATGGCTAAAAAGCCCTTTCCAAGCTATAGAACCTATGTAACAGCAAAACTCAACCTTGAGGAATAAGTTAGAAGGCTTGTGATCCAAACCATTTTTTTCCCCATTAAGCTGAAGTGTGGGACAATTTTCATCTAACCTGCAATTTTTCCTCCTCGGAGTGGGCTTGCAGCTCCCAAGGGTTCTGGAAGCAGATCATTGGAGTCAGGCTAGGATATGGTACTGAGACTACATTGATTGCACTTGTGGATGATCTCTGTTATGCCACCTGCACTAGCTCCCAGTAGGAGTCTGCATGCAAGTCAAGATGCTTGTTGTAATCTTTAAATCCTGACATGGCACGGAATCAATACTTGCAGGACTGCTGTGCCTCTTCCTAAGTTTCTGCTCATTTCACCAAATCAGGAAGAGTGGGCATGCTCTGGGTCTCATAGGTGACGCAGGACCATCACCCTTGATGGGCCGGCCCTAGGAAAAGTGCTTTCTCTAGCATGGTACCTGTCTTGTACATTATAAACTCACAAGAGACTATTTTGCCACCGCTCCTTTTAAAGAAATTCCTAAAACCTGTTCAAGAGGCAAAGCACTACGGTAATAACAGAAAAATGTCAGAATAATTTTTGTGCTTTTTGTCATTTGATAAGTTATTTGAATTTCAAAATAACTGATACAACTAGTGTCCCATGATTCCTCCATTTATTCTAACTATAAAAAGTAAAGTGTTATAAATTAACATTTCCAGTGCACAAAAACTTACATAATTACTTGGGAATTTAATGTTTTAACATAGAAATCAATGTTCAGTTATTGGGATGTGACTGCTTTTCCTTAGAAAAATTGCTTTGAATACCACTGGCTGTACTGAATTGAATTTTGTTTGCTTGGTCTTAAGTCTCTCATGAACTCTGTCAAGTTGTCATGGAAGTCTGGAGTTCTGCAGAATTCAGCTGAAAAACTCTATTCTAGACAATCACTCTATTCTAGACAATCTAAATCTCTCCCGCTGTCAGTATGGAAAGTTGTATTAAACTGCACAGAATCCTTCTTTTGACAAGGGAAAATCTACATGAGACAGAAAAGTGATGCAGAAATAGGCAGTAAAAATGTCTGGTGGTGATATCCTGGGCGAATTACTTGTTCTTCATTGACCTGGCCCTAATAATTGGGGTTTCTCCCCCATTTCTCTGAGCAATTTAAGAATATTTCCTGCACTTAAAATTATTGCAAGGAAACAAGTAATGGTGATTCCAATGCCTATAAGGCAGGCAGCAATGTTCAGGTGTCTGGCTTTCTTCCCATAGGTAGCTGCGCTTTCAGGATCTCCAATAACTTTACGATCCCTTGCCTGAAAAGGATAAAATGAAAAAAAAATTAAATCTTAAGGCATATTTATACAAGTTATAAACCTCAAATTATCTACATGCAACTGCTGTGAAAATTAATGCTATGTTCAATCAAATAGCAAAGTTCCTGCCTTTCGTATCTTTGTTCATATTTTAGCCTTGGGGGGGTGCTACACCTGGAAACAGATCTAAAATAGTATTTGTTCGTTTTATTTTTGCTTCTTTTGTTATTCCATTTCCATGCAAAGACTACATTTTGTTTGTTAATATGTTTATAACTCTGAACTGTATGGATGCAAAGTGTTGAGAGTGTAGTGTATTAATATCATCAGTAAATAATGCACTCTTTCGAAGACAGGTGATAGCAACAGATTGGGATCAAGTTTTTCTCAGAGAATTTGAGAAGACCGGAAACATTTTGGAAGACTGCTCTTCCAAAAGCACAATGCCTTTCCTTTAAAAAAGACCTCATTCTACGACCAAAATCTAGTAGGACAATCCACCCCCCATGAATTTCATTAGCAAACAAAGTCAATGCTGGTTTCTTCATATTCTTGCTTGTCACGCACAAAGTTAGAGCTAGAAAGTACTAAAGCAAACATCTCACAAACAAATGATGGCAAGTTTGAACCCTCCTATCCTTTTCTCCTTATACACCCACAAAACTGTCCTATGCTATAAAAAAAAATACCAACCCCTAGATCCCTAAATTGTGTCAGCGTTCGAGAGAATGAAGTTTCCTTAAATGAGCCGGGAGGCTGGTCATATCTCCAGAGTTAAGCAGCTTTTCCACGGAAAGTCACGCTTATGCAATTCTGTAGAGAAAAATCCAGCCGGCGGCGCAGGGAAGAAGGAAATGGAGCCTGGAATTTCCACTTAATTGATGTGTTGACGGCGGCGTAAAAGACCCGCGGATTGCAGCGTGGGACGGAGCCAAAACCCAGAAAAGTAAGCGCACCCTGAAATACTGAACGAAAGAAAGAAAGAAAGACAGGCAAACGTTCCCGAAATAAATGTTACGCCGGAAGGTGGAAAACTCCGATGAAATCGAAACTGCAGAATCTCTGCGGGAAAGAAGCTCCGGCGCCTAACTTAAGCTCTTCGGTCCCTTCTGGGCTCGCTCACCTTAATGGAGAAGACGAGGGCGCTGAAGCTGAGACAGCAGAAGCAGTAGCCGCTTAAGAAAAAAAAGTTGAACAAAGACCAGAGGAGATAATCACTGGGCTGCTCCCCGGCGAGTCTCCTCGAGGCAGGTTTGAGGCCGGCAGAACCCTCCTCCTCGTTGTCCGCGCCTTCGTAGGCGCGGGGCTGTATGGCGAGGCAAATGGCGTCGGACGACATAGCTGCCCGAGAGTCCCAAACTCTGCGGAGCGTCCCACAACTGGAGAAGGCGGGGTTGATAGAGAATACGAAACCTAGCCAGAAATCAGAAAAAAAGAAACCGAGCGACTCAAGCCCGGAGAGGCTTTTCCCAAGGAGGAGAACCACGCTGGCTTTCAGCCAATAGCTTGGGAGCTGCGTGAGTTTCGAAACAGCGCAAGCCTCACACGTGCTTAAGAGCTGGTATTTCTTATCCCGCGGTAGCCCAAAATGGCTTTTTGTTATGCTTGCCTAATATTAGAGTTACATCAAAGATATGGACTGTTAGTTAAACATAAGCATGACATTGAAATGAGCATTGTATTAAAAGTAGGGGAAACAAGTTAGTATGGGCGAAAGTGATACACAATCACATAGAGTCAGTTGTGAAAAGTTTGCAATCAGTTGAAAAAACACATAGAATCTTTTGTTATTCAGCCTGAGAAGGCCCTTTATTTTGCAGTTAAAAACTACAGAGAGATCTGGTTGCCAGGGCAAAAAGCTTCTGCATTCTACTTTACAAGGTTACGAGAAAAATATAAAAAGTAAAAGAAAGTCCATGTGGCTTGGCTCTCAAAACCCAAGGAAGCAGGATTAACTTCATCTGTAATCTTTTTTAAAATACATTTTAATGCTGTTTCATGCAAAAAATAAGGTCGCACAAAAGTATGTAGAAGAAAAAATTGTGAATAAAGCCATTGCTAGACTTTCAAGGGTATTAAAAGTTTCCTGTATTTGGTTCCAACTTTCACAGTTTGTAATGGCACTTTTCATTCTACATACAATTTGTTTCTAGATCCTCAAGTTGAGATTTCAGACTGACAAACACTTGAGTTCAAATGGTAAATTGGAACTCTACTAACTGAAGCTCTAATCCTTCAATTTGTAGCCATTGAAAAACATTTAATTTTATAGAAATGTAGGTTACTGCAACTGGACACTTGTTTTAATTGACTATTCTGAACTTCAGAATTGATTCAATCTTCTACACAACTGATCAATTATTGAGTTTAAAATGAGCTGGTACTTTATGTTCAAGGGCTTCATTTTATTTTTGGAGCTGACCTCTTTGAAACATTTTGTTTTACTTAGGTAAAATACTCAAAAGTTTTAACCCACATATCTCACTTGAAGATTTGAACTTTACTTTAAAGTCTTTTATGTAACATATATATTGATGTAACATAACATCAATACTTTTGCCAAAATCTCATAAATTTAAATTCAGTTCATATGAACTGAAAGGTCTGTAAAAATATCAGTATGCTGTTCCATGTACAATCACTGAGCTGAGGAAACTGATCCAAATTTTTATTCTCAACTTAAAACTTATTTTTTTCATAGCATTCTATAAATCTCGGGCCTTTTCCTTGGCTCAGCCACCTTACATTGTTTTGTATCAGCAGTTGTAAGTTGATTCAATTTCCTGCAATAGGTTAGAAAATTATTCCTTATGAAGAGGTAAAGCATCTATGAAATTCATTATTTTTATGACAACTGTCATTACATTATATAATGACATTTGTAAATCCTGCCGCAGCACATAAAACACCTCCTAGTGGATAATGGAACGACACGACACAACACAACTGGATGTCCAATAGCTTCCATAAACAATTTCACAAATCTGACTTTCTTTTCCACCACATTGGGTGCCCCATCTGTTATCATAGACACAACTTTAGACATATCAATTTTTAGGTCAGGGAGCATTTTTAAAATGATGTTTCATATTTGGTTCCCTGGTGTACTTATTGGCGCTATTCCTAGTTTTACCAATTCTTTCCTTATCAGAACATTGGAAAATCTAGCAATGACAGCCAATTGAACTGATGAGATTGCATCACTAGTTTCATCAAGAAAAATGAAAAAATATTTACAATTATTTAACTTAATTGATGTTGTACATTGGAAATCATTATTACTCTGTCTTTAATGGAATTTCTGCTGACTGGTAAATCAGAAATATGCTTAATAAATAAAAAGGATGCATATTTTAGAAGATGTTTTTAATAAATTATCTTCACTGAGGGTCTTTCCATGCTGAGCTTCGGAGTGAGTAATGCGGAAACTTGCTGATGTTAAATTCATAGGGTATGTTAAGAATTTAAGGAAGTTATTTGGTTGACATTCTTTGTGGTGCAGTTGTTCAGATTCAACACACTTCTTGTTCACATGAACACAAAAACTGACTATGATGTTGATAGTGCACTCATTTTGGAAACTGCTGGCGCCCTAAAAATGTGCAAATAACCACCCTGTGCAGTGATTGGAAGACATGCCATATTCCTACTGCATTTTGCAAGTTGGTCTCTCTCTTTCCTGACAGATCACATGCTGATACAAATAATAAGAATCCACTTCAAGCTCTGGGTGGTACAGTGTCACACATTTTTTTGTATTTTTGCTTATTCAATTTCTTTAGTAACTCAGCAAGACAGAAGAGTTATTGTCGGGCGTTGAATGCTGGTATGTCACCCAAAACATTGTGGTGTTTCATTTTTGAAAAGTATGTTGCCATCACTACAGCAATCTCAAAGCACTTTAAAACAGTACAGGAAACTTTGTTGTGAAAGAATACTGATGGGGTTTTGGTGACCATTAAGGGCTTGGACAGACCAACAGGAAAAAATGCAGTTTAGAAAGCATCCAAAATATGGCTGAGCATCCCACCTTAATTTTTTAAGTCTTGTTGGACAAAAATCGTAAAAGGGAACTTTCATCCCATTTGTGGCTTATTACTTTTATCTCCCTTCTCAAGTTGAAGTTACTTTGTCAGCTCAAGCAGGGCTCTAGGGTACTTCAGTTTCCAAATACTTCATAATGGGCTTACAAAGCCCGGTAAAGCTTACATACATACGTTCAATAACAATGGCTTAAAATATTCCATAGTCAGATTTCTCTGTAGACATGATGATGGGTGGTAAAAATGGATGAGGAACAGTTGTCACTTAAAATGAAACTTTAGCCCACCTAATTGCATATAGGTATCTCTGGGAACAGCAATATGCCTCACATCATCATGCAAATTATGAATTTTTCATGATTTGGGCAATGGTGGCACAACATACCAGGGTAAGTAAAAGAATCGGCCAAAGCCAGGATTTATTAAATTACTTATTGCAGAATAAGTAAATGCTGGAGGTATTCTTCAAGCTGAGTTGTGGGTAAGATTATAATATTTCAAATTGGGGGGAAAGTTAATCAGCCCTTTGGTTAGACTCTTGTTCTCTTTGGGGTATGCTTGCATAATACATTAAACTAAAAATCATAATCAACTACAAAGGCAGCATTTGCACAGCATTTGCACAGTGTGAGACCTAGTAGGGTGGGAAAGCAGGCACAAGGCCTGCAGGGACCCCAAAGTGTGGGAAGCAGAACAAGAGATACCTCTTGAGGTAGATACAGCCTTGGGAAGGCCAGGATAGGCCATGAGTAAGCTGGGGAAGTGCTGCAATCAGGTCCTGGGCCTGGACCTGCACTAGGCTTCCCATGGCCTTCCCCACCCTCTCCCTTTCATGACCCATACAGCCACTTAATAATTGCATTGAGGAGAACGAGGATGGTGTCTGGCAAATGGAACCTGAAGATTTCTTTAGACAATAGGCTTAAGATTGAGAAGGATCTTGAAAGACTTGAACACTTCAACGCAACAAAATGCAATTCAGTGGTGAGAAACATAAAATTTTACACTTAGACAAGAAAAACCAAATGCACAGGTATAGAATAGTTAGTACTTGGCTCAACAGTAGTAACTGTGAGAGGGATCTAGGAGTCCTAGTGGACAGTTACTAAAGGATGAGCCGGTATTCTGCCACAGCTGCCAAAAAAAAAGCCAATGCAGTCCTACATTGCATCAATAGGGGTAGAATCAAGGTCATGTGAAGTGAAGTATTTGAAATATATTTCAGGAACTAGATATGTCTAGTCTGATAGAGAGAAGGACTAGGGATGACTTGATAGCAGTCTTCCAATATTTGAAGAGGTGCCACAGAGAGGAGGGGTGGTCAACCTATTCTCCAAAGCACCTGAGAGCTGGACAAGAATAGTTGGCTATTTATCAAAGACAACCAACCTAGAACTAAGGAGAAAATTCCTGACAGTGAGAACAATTAATTAGTGGAATTAATCTGTTGCTATTAGAACAATTCTGTGAACAGGCAAAAGCAGATCACCTATTTTACAAGAATTTCACCTGGAAAAGGATTGTCCATAGATACCCAGATTCTGAATTGTGAAAGACTTTAAGGGTGCCAACTAGTACCTTCAGTTGCACCTGACAGCTATTAATTAGCACAGCTCTGTACAGATACGGAATATGTAACCTTATAATATCTAGTTTCCTTCTGACAGAGGAATGAAGGAAACAAAAACAACAATGAACATTTAGGGAATGAATGTTTTTATCAGCTGCCTTTTGTCAACAAAAACTCTACCTACATAAAATATACAGATGTGCTTATTTGTTTTGAACCCACCTCAACTTCGTACTGAAATACAGAAAGCTGTGATATTGAAAACATACAGAAATACATTAGAAACTGAATGTTCTATGAGAAATCAAAATATAGTAACTCTTTTTATTTGTTGACTGCCCAGAGTCACTTAGGTTAAAATGGGCAGTATATAAATTTGATAAATATAATAAATGGATAAATAAATAAATGAAATATAACAGCAACAAAAATGGATGTTCCTAGGAGCAACAAGGATTAGGAAGACAGAAATCTAGATCTTGGGTTAACGATAACATCAACTCAAGTTAAATAATCGACTTTTCAATAAATAACTTCAACAAGTTGTGATAGGGAAATAGGATGCAGATGTAGTGAAGAGAATAATCTTTATCTACCCAAAAGCTATCAATTGATATGCTTAAGGCATGTAAAAGAAAGCCAAACCAATGCTAAAGTAGAATACATTGTTGAAAATAGTATTTTGGATGTATGGTTTAGCTCTCTCTGAATTCTTCCATTTCATCTGGAAGCTTCATTATGTCGAAGATTGTGTTAATGATGAATATTGCACTGCTGATTAATATAATGATGAAAATAATGTAGACTATGATGGTTATCGTCAGTGCAGCAATATTCAGGTACTTGGCTGTCCTGCCATGACTAGCTGCACCTTCAGGGTCTCCAAGAATTCTACGATCTCTTGACTGAAGTGAAAAGGGAGAGAAACCAATTAAAAAAAATAAGAATTAGCAATGGAAACATCTTTGCAAATGTTTTAATCACTTAAATCTTAGGTAATCACATCAATATCAACAGTTCTCTCTTCAGTGCAATTAAGAATGATCTAGGCTTATTGTATCCCTCTTTACCTAGAAATTAGAGCATTGTTTTACAACTTGGCCACTTTCAGGTATATGGACTTCAACTGCTAGAATTCTTATGAATTGCCTGCTAGCTGGGGATTTGAAGTTTACACACTTAGAAATTACCTCAATTAAGAAATGTTGATTTATAGAGTAGCATTCTTTTCCTGAAAAAATGGAATAAGGTATGCAACTTTGAACAAATTACTGACCTTTTATGTTTTTTCATATATTGGGAAGAAGGTAAGAGCACCAAAAAGCACCACTGTAGGAAATATAATATTTCTTTTTGTGAAACACTCTAGAGGAGGAATGAGCAATCTCTTTTTGTAGCAACTAAAAGTCCCTGCTCAAAGCTTAAACAAACAAAGAAAGATCTGTTTTCAGTCCTGTCAACTTTACATCAACATCAACATTAGTCCTTATATACCAGATATAGTATTTATGCTCTTTTAGATTTGTACAACTCCAGTAAGCATAGGTGAATATTCAAGAAATTGTGAGTGTATTCCAACATTTGGATGTCCACAAATTTCTACTCCTGTAATTAACTTAATTTATCACTAACACGTCTACAAATTTAGTAAATAGACAAATCAAATATTCTACTATACAAAATTGGATGGCAAACCCATTCTTCCAAATGGGTGGATTTGCTTGAAAGCGGCAAAAATGTCAGAAATTTGTTAAAATTTCAGAAATGGTGGGGGGGTGAAACCCCAACAGAAACTGGCAAAAACTAGCAAATTACAGTCATGTTATGCTGCAATTGGTCATAAAGGTGAGCAGGTTGCCAGGTGCCTGAAATGTGGTCATGTGACCACGAAGGGCACATTTTACAATGGCTGAAAGTGCTTTATGGCCTGTAAAGCACCCATTCTGATGTCACTGTAATTTCAAATGGTCATTAAATGATTGGTCATAAGTCCAGGACTATATGTATATCTGTTCTATAAGCTACAGACATGCAGGGAGAATCTATAAATTGGTTTCAGTAATATTGACTAGACCCAGCAAATCTAGAACAACCCAGTCAGTTTAATGTCTTTTGAAATCTGGTTTCCTAGATCTCTGATCAATAATTATTATGTCACATACCTTATTAACTATATCAAACTTCCTTTATTAATGGCTCTGATCCTACTCATATTCCCCTTCTGATCTAGAGGAACTTAAATGCAGTTTTCAGCATCCCACAAAAGTTTGCTCACTCTTACTCTAGGGAAAGAATAGGAAACCAGACTTGGTGTCAATTCTAAATGAGACCAGTTAATATTGTGTTTTCATCATCCATGCACTTTCATCAGAGATCAGGCAAGCAAACACCATCATCCAAGTTGCCACATCCACTAAGAAAAGTTATTTTCTTTATGCATCAAGCAAGCACAGAAAGCAGTGTTCTATTCCATTTCATACAGACATGAAAAAGAAAGCCTGTCAGATATCTCTTCTTTTCCTAAGGGATAGAATTATAGAATTGCTGAATCAGAATCACATTTGTAGATAGTTGTGAGTTTCACGCTGCTAGAGGCCCCTTAGTATATATTTTATTATTTATTTTATTTATATCCCACCTATTATTATTTTTACAAATAACTCAAGGCAGCAAACATATCTATCGCTTTCCTCCTCCTATTTTTTCACAACCACCAACCTGTGAGGTGAGCTGGGCTGAGAGAGAGTGAATGACTCAAGGCCACCCAGCTAGCTTTCAGGGCTAACTAAGGGAGGACTTGAACTCATGGTCTCCTGCTTTCTAGCCTGGTGCGTAAACAGTAGACCAAACTGGCTCTAGATTTCTTATCTACACACAAACGGTGTCTCACTTCAAATTAACAAAGATCTTTTTCCCAAACTTTGCTCTGCTACCGAAGATGGGGTTGGGTGGGGATTTTTATTTTAATCGACAAAAGGCAGCTTTAAGTCACCAATGATTTCCCCAATATTTCCCCTCAATATGAGCTGTTGAGTTGATTTAACTACTAACAAGGCTTTGGGACCCAGTTTGGTGCCATAATT
Source organism: Oxyrhabdium leporinum (assembly GCA_032468155.1). NCBI lineage: Eukaryota > Metazoa > Chordata > Lepidosauria > Squamata > Cyclocoridae > Oxyrhabdium > Oxyrhabdium leporinum. Next base: position 15,116 of record JANHFL010006101.1, read on the forward strand.
AAAGTACCAAATTACAAAACTGAAAAGCCATGAGTTCTAGTTCCACAAAACCAGCTGGATGACCATGGACAGACCACTCTCTCTCAGTCCTAGGGAACAGGCAGTGCAGAAGTCCTTCTGAAGATTGCAGGAGCTTCTCCAGGCAGTCCCCAGGAGTCAAAAAGTGACTCCAAGGCACACGCCTGCGCGCACACCTCACACATGGTGATCCTGTATGACAAAATCTAATCACAGGTAGTCCTCAATTTACAACTACAATTGAGTCCTTCTGTTGTTAAGTGAAACATTTGTTAAGTGAGTTTTGCCCCATTTTACAACCTTTTTTGCCTCAGTTAAGTGTATGGCTGAAGTGAATCTGTCTTCCACATTGACCTTGCTTGACAGAAGGTCACAAAAGGGGATCACATGACCCCGGAACACTGCAACCATGGTAAGTATGAGTCAGTTGTCAAGTGTCAGAATTCTGATCATGTGATCATGGGGGTGGTGCAACTGTTGTGTGAGAAATGGTGAAGTCACTTTTTTCAGTGCTGTTGCAACTTTGAACAGTCACTATATTAACTATTGTAAATCAAGAGGGCATGTTCCCATGTAACTGGGGGTAAGTAGGTAAGTATTGTACTGTATATTGTGGTAATTTACTAGTTATAAATAGAGCACTATTTACAACAAAGGCCATCCTCGATTTAGAGAGAAGCCGAAGTAGAGATCTTGGAAGACTAGAAAGAAACGGGGAGGGTGAGAGAGAGAGAGAGAGAGAGAGAGAGAGAGAGAGAGAGAGAGAAGCAGCCGAGTGTGAAAAAAGAGGACGGGGACAAACGAGGGCGGGGTGGAAAAAAACGAGAGGGCGCTTCCCATCTTTTCCAGCTGCGTTCACCTTAATGGAGAAGATGAGGGCGAACAAGCCAAGGCAACAGCAATTGCAGTTAGTAATACTGAACAGCGACCAGACCACATAATCCCTGGCCGCAAGATTAGAGGTGGCCCTGGGGGATTGATAGACACTGGTGGGGCGCATGACGACCTCGGTCGGACAAGGCTCCATGGCCAAACCAGCCCGCCTCTCACCGACGGCGACCACCTCCGAAAAGAGCAGGGCGAAGGAGCTCGGCCGAGCTCGCGGAGACGTCACCAAACAGTACAGCTCTCGGCCTCGGCTGATTGGACGGGAGCGCATCCCTGCGGCTCGAGACCCCGTGCCGTGCGAAAATGGGCAGGGCCGGAGGGTGTTGGGGTTGCAAGCGCTTTCCTTGCGAGGGCCGGAGAGTGAATTCTGTTTTTTTGCAGAGCGAATTTTTAGGGGTAGGTTTCGCTCGTAATACGCGATGTCGGCCTTGTCCCGCTCTTAAAAGCCGTTATAAAAATTCTCTAGATCTGCCTTTAGTAAACAAGTGAAAGGTCGGCTCTGATGGTCGTTAACTCCGTCCACTCATGGATTAACCTTTATCTCTAAAAAAAATATACTTCTAGAAATGTAGAAGAAAGAATTGCAAAGATAGAAATAAACTTATCGTTTAATTTTTCCTCTTCTGTTTTTGGTTTTAAGTCAGAATTCTGCCTCCATAGAAGAGAGAGAAAAATCAGGAGCTGGTATGGTTTATTAAACTTCGGTAAATTTCATTAGATGCGTTTCATGCAGATTACAGCTCAGCCTTAAAGCTGTTCTGGCCCGTTTGTAATGAAACAGACTGATTTCATTGTGATTCAGTGGAACTTTCCCCATTTTTACAACCTTAACTTGTCCCCAAAACTGGATTTTTCATTGCCCAGTACACTAAATCTTTCCTTCTTGCATTAGATGATTCAGCTTGAAAGTCTCTAGCTGACTCTTCAGATGGGAATCTATTATTTCACAAAAAGATTTTCTGGAAGGCCTGGTTTTTCCCACAGTGACTAAATTTAGCTTTCAAGTCCCCAATTGATAGTGTGGCAGTACATCGACATTGGGATATGTGCAGCAGTTTTGCAATGCTTTGGATTGAAGAAGTCAATATTATAATGTACATTTTATTTTTCCCATGCCCCGGAAGGGTATAAGTTTTGGCAGAGAGAGTTCTGATAATTTACCAGTAGTTTTATTCCATTCCCAGCGTAAAGTTTGTTAGAACTGCACAATGAGTTTCAAACATTAAATGAAAATGAATGGGATGTAGACTCTTGAAAGCTCAGCCCAGAAGCAGGGGTTTATAAATGGAGCATTGGCTGCAGAAATAAATATAGTGCATTCCATTAAATCTTAAGAATTCTCATTGTTCAAAGCTACACTTGTTCTTTGTATCCGAGAAAGCAAATAGAGTGCTATTTTGCATGTGAGTTTATGACAATGTCTTGTAGTATACTTTGGATTGAGACTGTAGGTTTCAAGACTAGGTTTGTTTTTTGAGGGTTTTTTTATTAAACAGAAATTGCACTGGCAGCAGCTGTACAAGCTGATCTCAAAGTTCCTGTCATTGCATTCCTTCAAGAGAGTTTCCATAACACCAGCCTAGAAAATAAAAGAGGGCAACAACTGTCGCTTGGTATGCCTTGAAAACCGAAAAGATTTTTAATATATTGTCTGGGCCACTTTCATTATAGAAAGCTTCAGATACTTGCAAAGCTACCGAACCAGCTACATGTGGAGTTTTTACCTTGTTAAAAAGAACTGAAGTGATTTAGAGGATTTAATTACCTGCCACCTTATTTTGCAGTGACAAGTTATTGCATCTGAGAACACATATCAGTTTTGTTGTGCTGAATAAACCTGCCTTGGATCTGATAAACGTGTTTTTAAATATTCAAGGATTGATTGATGATTACACCAAATATGAGAATTACCATTTTTTTCATAGATGATGGATTTGAATTAGGTCCATTTGACATTATGACATGGACTTAGATATAGCAGTTAGAATCTGGTACTGTATTTGACTTCCTCTTTGCCCCAGGTATCAGAGCTTTTACTATGTCTAATAGCAGACGTAGCAATAGATCTCTCCTTAGACTGTTCTTTCAGTTACCTTTTAATACTAAAACCATCATATTCCTTGAAATCAAAGCTTCCTCTGATATAGTTGATTAGAGTTCTATACTGGACCCATGCAATTTGTTTTGCTATAATTGATTCATATTTATACAATCACAAAGCATGTCATATCTTTTAGTTTGAATTTATTCCATAAATTTTCTCATGCTGATGTCATCGATCCATCTTGTTTTAGGTCTCTTTCATCAAGTGGAAATTGAAAAGTATGCTGCAAAAAAGTTGAAATTAAGAGAATGCAGATTTGTTTCTCATATCCAATCATTTAATAAATCTGTTCAAGGGGATGGCCACAATTGTGAGAGAAAATTCTCCTTTTGTTGTATGTCTTTCTAGCTGAATGAGACAGAAATTCTCTCCAATTACTGTTTATATAATGTAGATAATGTTAACATGTTTTACCAATCTTCCTTGTTTGAAAAATATATAATATTGTAAATTATTTTTTTCCTCACAATAATACGTTGAAAGTTATGGTGGGCTGAGAGGAAGTAACTGGCCTACAATCAGCCGGGGGGGGGGGGGATTTCCATAGTTCAGGAGAGATTTGAAACTGGGTGTTCAAGAAATCCAGGGTCTCCTTTTAGCCATGGGAGTTGTTGAATTACCAAAATCTAAATAACATACCCAGAAGCTATGTGGTTATGTTCTACACCACACTAGTCCACGACTGATTAACTTAGCCATGGTTTATTGAATCAACCAATTAGCTGGGTCTACATTAGATATTAATGCATAAACTAATCTTACTGGCTGGATCTGCATAACATACTGATCCATAAATAGTCAGTTTGGTTTAGGGTTTTGTCTGAACCCAGATAATGGCATCAAATGCTCTTGAGAGACCCAGAAGAATTAATTCTTTCCTTCTCCATTGAAAATAAAAGTGAATTATTTTGATTTCTTGTTCTCTCCTGATTTGGAAAGGACAAACTGGAATGGATTTGCTATCTCCCTTTTCTTCTTCTCACAGATTTGGTGGCCAAGTAAGAGATCATTTGATATAAGGAAAGTTGCAACAAACTTTGGATGTTCAGAAACTTTGGATGTATAGCCTCCGTGTAGATGTGGAAAAATGAACACTTTTATAGTAAGGACAGGGTATTTATTTGTCCCTCTATCTGCCAATATCATAGATAAGTTGATTTCATGTGTTGTTTTTGGCCTAAAACATTATCCAAGTTACATTTACAATATTGCAAGGTGATACTACTGCATTGGCTGGGTTTTCATCGTCTTGAGTTTTAGTGAGATAATATATTCTGACAGTGAAATTATCCCAACTCATAAACATTGCATGTCATAAATAATGCAAAGCAAAAGAGAACAATAGGGGAAGAGATTGAAAGTTCATAATTAAAAGGAAACTTAGAAGCCATTGCAAAAGAATCTTCTCCCCAACTGTGAAGAAATAGTCTATACTAGCAACCACATGTCCTATCTTGCATTATAAAATTCACCATTTTTTTCCTGCAGAAGAGATGTCAACATATATCTTCCTTGGCTGAAAATCTAATTAAAGTTTAACTTTTGGTAACTATGGTACACAATATCATGTATATCAGCTGCTAACTGATGACTCTTGAATACCGGGAAAAAGAAGAAGACTGGTAAACAGCTTTTAAATTTAGTACTACTTCCCTTCCAATGCTAATTGGTTAATATTGCTTTTTTCTTCATTAGTCAGCCATTATATTTCATGTGAAAGCTTTTTTACTGTAATTCAGGCTTGGGATAAATAATCAGATGTTTTCAATTGAAGTACAGCGTGTACTTGAGTTTCCTTTTAGTATATGATAAAGTCCAACAGTCCTTTTAATAAGGAATTGTTCTATTACCAGTAAGGGTGGTTCTTTACCTACGTTGCTTGGAAATAGAAGATAGGGGTTGGAAAGATATAGAATAAATCAAGGCTGTCCAAATTATAGATGAATGTAGTTTGGCCCCGAGGCTAAAATCTGGTCCTGAGGCTAAAATCTGTGCTAAAATACAGCACGCTGATATATAAACTAATGATACATACTGGGTTTGTACAACACTCAAGTCTGAAATATGGCTGGATGTTTTGTACTTCAGGGAATTCGTTAGAACATGCAGCACAAAAAACCATGTTAGTTACAGAAGTCAATTTGTCAATTGTACTAGATTCAAAACTATTTTTCCCAGATTAATTATATATTTCGTAGTGTGGAGACAATAACTTGGTCCTTAACCCAATAAGACCAAGGAGCTTATAGTGGACTATAGAAGGAATAGATCAAACATCCAGCCCTTGCTTATCAATGGAGACCAAGTGGAGCAAGTGGCCAGTTTTAAGTTTCTGGGTGTTATCATAAAAGAGGACCTGACCTGGGGCACTCACATTGCAG
>JANHFL010006101.1:22100-32360 GCA_032468155.1 Oxyrhabdium leporinum
GTTAATGTATTTGCAGAAATTCTAATATTTTAATTACATTCTCATCTGTAGGGATCTCTTTGTTTTTCCACTGTTGTCTAAACACAATTTCCACCCAGTCACATGATCAAGCCACGCCCACCAAGTTACGCCCACAGAACCGGTAGTGGAAAATTTTAGATTTCCCCACTGGAGTATAGACATAACAACATTCTTTCAAGTGAGATCAAGGACGAGCTGCTGGCATCTGGAGGAGAGTAACCAAAGTTTGGCAGCAGTTTAAACAGGAGATTGATTGGGCCATGTGATGTGAATGTCACTGAATGGGGCAGGATGTGAGTTTAATGTGGGTGGAAGAAAATGCGGGAATTCAGATTTGGGTTTTCCCCAGATGTGCCAACATGATTTCTCTAATACATTCTTACTTTGGTGGACTCTGTCTCACTGTTCTGAATTGCAATGAGGGTTTACTTGGAATGCTGACAGCCTTTTCCTCCCTACTCTTAATTAATGTTTGTCTGGTCAGAATCTGTCTTTAAGTCTCTGACTCTTTTTTTATTTGTTCAGGTTTACGTAAGCTAACCACTACTTTTTCCTAGCCATTTCTTCCAGCCTTGGTCTCTTGTGTTCCACAGTGTTTCTCTTATCATACCTTGTTTTTGTTATGCAGTTCTGGACATCTTATTTTAGGAAGGGACAAATTGACAAACATGGATCTTGTCCATTGAAGCAGAACAGAGGAGCTCTGGAAGAAAAAAAAATGCAGGACGAATGGTTGGAGGTGTTGTGTAAATTTATTCTGGAGAAGAGGATACTGCAGGGATGTGTGAAAACTGTTTTAGGTATCTGAAGTGGCTACCATGAACAAGGTGAGGTAGAATTGTTAAGAGCTTTCCCAGAAGACAGGACAGAAAACAACTGATGTAAATTAAAAGGAGACAGATTCTGGTTGGACACCAGGAAGAAAAATTCCACTGATAAAGCTCTTCAACATAGGACCTGGATGTTTCTGGAGATGGTGAATAGACATGGGTCAAGAATCCTGTTAGTAATGGCTAACTGCTTTGGGCAGGAGTTGGATTAGATGATCTCTAGGATCCTTCCCAACCTTTCCATTCTATGATTCCGAGAAAGATCTTAAGAAGCGTGTCAGAAAAAAAACTTCAATCACCAGACAAGATGTTTATCCAGTATAAATTTGCTGCCCCATATTTGCCAGCTTCTCATCTCTTCTGAGGAAATTCCAGGTTACCAGATCTCCTGGAATTCCTGCCAAGAAGGAATCGCCAAACTCTATTCCGTGATCATTGAGTGATAGCTTTCCAAGTAAGAGGGCAATAGAACAATAGAAAGACAGATATTCTTAATATACTTATATCTGGGATTCTAGGGCAGAAATCCAAAGAATCTGATTCATAGGTAAATTTTGAGGAAGGAGAAAGAAGAAGCAAGGAGAATTTGCAGCTTTATTATTTTTCCACCACACACCAGGGTTTTCTTTTTACTCCCTTAAAAAAAATTCTCTGCCCTTTTGCTTTTCTGAATTCACTCCTGCTAGAGTTAAAAGCAGAGGAATCAAAGTCAAAAGCAGCAGAAACCATGCTGCAACAATACCTTTGCTTAGCCAATGCCCCAGCCACCTACTTTTCAACCTCTAGGATCCAGTTTACAAGTGAGGTGTGAAAGGTTCCTGCAGAGATTATTAACTGAATCCAGATTAAGTAGAGCTCTGAGACAAGGAGCAGTAGGTGTGCTCACAGCTTCAAAAAGAGCAGGAATGGCTGCTTCTCTCATTGTTTTCCTCTCACAAGCAGTTTCCTGGTCAGAGAAATGGACCCAGCTGGACCAGTCTCTAGCTTTTCTGTTAAGAGAAAGAAAGCAGCCATTAAGGGGAGTGGAAGGATGGCATACCTCTCTTTAAAAATAAACTGGACAAACATGGCAAATTAATTTTAAAAAAGCTACGGGCAACACAACATACTAAGCCACACATACATTCCCAAGCTATAAATAAAACATCTTGTGTGGTTTAGTATGTCATGTTGCCGCTAGCTTTTTTAAAATTAATTTTTTAATTGCCATGTTTGTCCAGCTTACTTTTAAAGAGAGGTATGCTCATTTTTATTTATCAACAGAAGCATGTATTGTTATTTTAAATCTGTATACACACATACATACTCCTCTTAAGTAAGCAATCTCCTTTTGGCTGGATCTTTGAGAGCCATTCACACTGCAGCAATAATCAGAATATCATGTTTGAAAAGTATAACCTGTTCATTCAACAGAAAACTGTTGTGAAGCCACCGCTATAAAAATTGTCTGGGGAGAGAAGCATTTTTGCAGCCTTAAAAAAAGCCCCTCCTCTTCACTTACGTATTTATCTCACATTTCAGACAATGAGTTGTTCATCTGGTTTACATTAAACAAAAGTTTGCAAGGAAAATTAAATTGAAGACTGTGAGAATGTTTACTTTAGCTTAAATCTAAATAAATATTCTTAAAAGTATGCCCCTTGTGTTGTTGTTTTTAAAAGGATATTTAAGAGATCAAGGAACTGTCATTTCTCACACGCCTAAATCTTTTGGTTTCCTGCTCTGATCGGGAGTAAATCCAGATGTTCCTTTTATCCTGCCACTGCCCTGCCTGGTTCAAAGCAATTATGGAAAACAGAATTATTAAGAAAGTATATTGTTTGTTTCTTCTTTTACAGACAGCTCAAGTGAAAAGTTGGTTAATGTGTCCCTAATTTTTGTGTTCTTAAAATCGGGAACAATGACTGTTGAACTTTACAGGGTTTGTTTTCAACTTGTATTTTCTTGTCTTTCCAGAGGAGGAGAAAAAATAAGTTGCCAAGCCTCTTCCTGGAAACTCCTAGAGCTTGCCAAGAATTACTGCAGCCTGCACTTTTTCTTAAAACAGAAACTCAAAGTCACCTCTAGGACCATATAACTGCAGAATATTTTTATGCAATGAAAAACTTCTCATTCTCACGTTCTCCAACCTTTCCTTGAACATGCCCCAATATCTCTTTCTAGCCACATCCTCACAATGTTTCTTTTGTCTGATCTCCAACATCCAGCTAAAGCAGCTGAAAGAGAATTCTGGGGCTCAAACTAAAAGCCCCCAACCTAGAAATATCTTCTTATGAAAAAGCACTGATGGGGCTACGTGGTTGGCCACTACCCCTATTTGCTAAAATTGCTTTCCGGGAAAATGAAACTTGTCAGCTCAGCCATTAAACATTTAGAAAGCCAATCTGGGAAAAGGACAGTGAGAAATAAGCAGAAGGGGAAAAAAAAAACTTTTCTTCATGGACGACTGCCTCTTTGTTCTTACAAAACATCGTTTGTCCTCCTGCCCCAATATCTCATAGTTACATTTTAATAGTCTCTCTGACTTCACTAGGCACATATGTTATATCCAAATTCATGTATATTCCAATATGCAAAAAAATCTATATAGAGGGACTTTAACTCCACCCCTCTTTAAGCCTATCTTTGCCTCCAGTGCTGTCAATAAATGAATTTATGATTCATTGTAATCCTTGTCTGGTCTCAGGTCCAAATACACCCATAAATATTTCTACTACACAGTTTAATGTCATCTTTATTCCATTTTTAAAATAATGTTTTCCCTCTTCTCTGGATTCAAGTTTTTAACAGTACAATCTGGCATATTTTATTAATGATGTTGTTGATGAGAAGCTCAGAGATTAAATTCTCTCTAGACAATACTTGCCACCCTAAGTTGCGGCAATCACAACCCCTGTCCTCTAATAGTTGGGCATTGCTAGCAGTGGTGAAATCTAATTTATTTACCACCAGATCTATGGGTGTGGCTTGGTGGGGGTCATGTGACTGAGTGGGAGTGGCTAGCTCGACGTCACTCACTGTAAGGCATGGTGGCACCTTGCTGTGAGTGACATTGAGATTTCCTACGTACTTCACACTATTGTCACTTTTCAATCTGCTGCCTCAGCCTGCCCTGCACTGGGAAATACTTTCGATCCTGGGAATCCATTTCCATTCAACCGGCAGGCATTTTCAGAGGCTGAGGTTCCCAGGGTGAGTGTGGAAAGCTCCGGGGGCCGTGGGGGGTGGTGGCCAACTAGGCCGCGTGGGGACGCAGCACCAGGTGGGGAGCAAAGCAAGCCGCAGCGGCAGCACCAGGCAAGCTCCGGGGGCCATGGGGGGGACGGGTAGATAGGTTGCACGAGGACGCTGCGCGGGGAGCAGAGGGACGCAAGTGGCATCGGCGCCAGGCAAACTCCAGGGGCCGCAGGGGTGGGCTAGCTAGGCCGCATATGCGGACGCTGCGCGGGGTGAGCGATGAGCAGGTGGGCAGGGGCGGGGCCAGCCAGAAGTGATATTTGCCGGTTCTCCGAACCAATCAAAATTTTCCCTACCGGTTCGCCTGAACCGGTCCGAACTGGCTAGATTTCACCTCTGATGCCAAGGGGCTGATTCTATAACCATAATGCTGAACCAGTTGTGTGATAAATTTGTGGTTTCATTAAAGACTTGCCTGCAGTTGTCATTCATATTGTCTTTCCACCCAAAGTGAAACAAGACATCCTGTGCCACATACCGATCTCACTTTATGGAAGAAGTTGCATAACACCTAATTTAGTAGTTATATCCTCTTTAGTGTTTTCTGGGGAAATACATTGTACTGTTATTATATACGTGGAATTGCACCCTACATAATGTATTACTATCAATAAAATAGAACTGGATCTTTTCCCTTTTATGAAATTGGTTTCTGCTCTTGAATACACAAATTCATTTACCATATTTTTCGGAATAAGACGCTCCGAAGTATAAGACACGCCTAGCTTTTGGGGAGAAAAACAAGGAGTTTTTGGCCTGTTTGGGGCGGCGGCGATCGGAATGGGCGGATAATGGGATGCGTGGAGATCGAAAATGAGGTGCATGGAGACCAAGAATGGCATGCGGAGGCCGAAAATGGGGCACGTGGAGTCAGCAAGAGGCAATGGCAATCCCTGCAGCCTGAAACAGCTAATCGCCAGGATGCTGATCCAACCGACAATCAGCTGCTTGTGCTAATCAGGCTGTGCTGAAGCTGAAACAGGCTGCTTGCTGTTAGGAGGCAAATTGCTGTGAGGCAGAGGCCAAAGGGTGGGGGCTAGCAGGTGGGTGGGTTTTCAGCAACATTTGCTGTATAAGATGCACAGACATTTCCACCCACTTTTGGGGGTGGAAAAAGTGTGTCTTATACTCCAAAAAATACGGTAGCTCATTATTGGAGATTGCAATCATTTCTTGCCCCATGAGCCTTTTCAACTACTACAGCAAACAGTGAGAAAAAGATAAGGATACTTCACATTTTCCTCCCAAATGTCTGGCCTTTGTTAGTAAATCGGGTCTCTATGTTTAAGAAACTAGGAAACTTCCTTTTGACTTCTTGTCTTTCAAAATGCAGTTTAGGTAAAATGGGGATTTTTTATCCTATGTATATTTTAATACAAATAGTACTTGTTTAGCAAAAGCTTCATTTAGCAATCTTTCACTGTTACGACAGTGATAGAAAATAACTTTTCAACCAATCCTTGCATTTACAACCTTCACGGGTTTGTAAAGCAAAGGAAAGCTGAACTAAAATTGTAAGCAGTTTCAGTTAGTGATCACTTTGTGTAACCAAGTTGGAGGTCCCAATTGCGATCAGCAAATGAAGACGACCTATAAATCTATCATTTTACTTCAGTAGCAGTCAATAATAGCTATCCGAGACAAGCGTGCCCTTATCCTCCTTGGAGAGCACACTGGTGGAAAACCTGTCCTGATTAGTGTTGGTACTTACACTTACAGAACTGATCACTGCCCTGTAAATTTCTGTGTAACATTATCCCATGTCCTCTTTTTCTTAGGCTTTTTCTGACTGGGGAAAGTAGACCGGCTTACTCGGCCTACTATCCTAGACTGCATTCTGACTGAATGCATTGGAATGTCCAGTCCTAAAATTAGCCTCCAAGTCTCTTCCAAACAATTCTGTGATTTGTTAAGTCCAGAGCTAGGTAATTGTCAATGGATCGCTGCCCAGATTTTTGCCAACAAGTCAGTCTGAGAGAGTAAAAATGTAGACCCTTGTCCATCTGCCTTCAGGCCCCAAGATTTCTCCAAATTTAATTCTTTCAAGTGAACACTTCTTTAGTAATGCATAGGAATTTTCCGGGACAAATGTGTTTGCACAGATGTCAGAATGCCATTTAAATTGATTTCCATGGCATAAGCACCGTATACATTTGCCATGGCAAGGTATCTCTGAGAAAGGTGTCTAAAGTGATAAATTGTAACCATTACCCCAGCAATCCCTGAATAGTGTTTGCCTGGGAGAAGCCGGGATGGGGAAAAATTGATATTTTTTTTATGGCTGATGTGTCTTATAAGGTATAAGGGGAATGGCTACTTATGAGCCATCTCCAAGATACTATGGAAATGCCATCAGATGGTAACTGGAACACACAATCTGCAGGTACGTCAGGTTAACACCGGGCTTATAGGAGCTTATTTTATAAGCTCACTTTCACCGTGATGGGTTGTAGCTCCTTAAAAACCCTACAAACATGAACAAGCCCATACAATTTATTTGGGAAAAATGAACAATTATTTTAGAATATAATACAACAATCTCTAAGGGCATTTTCTATTACAAAAGTCCTAGAAAAGTACAAAAAAACCGCAGAGTAATGTTTTCTGTCAGGTTACACCATGGTCCTTCCAGATCAGTAACATTCAATAGAAGAAAAGGCTGCCTGAGAATAACCAGTAGAAAAATAAGCCAGGAGTGCCAAAGAGGAGAGCAAAGCCATGTGTAATATTTAAGAAACAGCCTGAAATCATATATAAGTAATGCAATTATACATTCCAGCTCTCGAGATGGACCTTTGGCCAATTCCAACTTGGCAATGGCAAGAGAGCCATTGTTGCAATTGCTGTACACTACTAGTTTCTCAAAGCAAGGGCTGTTTTCAAAACAACAACACTTTAGGATTAGGGGTGAAGGGAGAAAGTCAACCACCAAGATATAGGAGCAGAAGCTCTTGTATCAAGGACAGGAAGTGGGTAGTTTTCAAAAGGAAATTAAACTGGTGCATGGTTCAGCAAGGGTTATTTTTGTATCACTAGTACAACAACGGTAACAATACTAACAACACTCAGGATGTTCAGCAGGAGGGCAATAATGTTCAAACACTTGGCAGTAGAGCCGTAGCTGGCAGCACTGTTGTAGTCCCCAATCATTTTGCGATCTCTGGCCTGTTAGGAGAGAAGAAAGAAAAGATCCATTACTAGAAGCAACCCATAGAAGAACTATTGCTCCTGAGCTTCAATTATGGCGCCGAACTATAAACAGAAAATATTCTCTGCAAAACAGCAGAAATGCATGCATGAATACCATGTTGACATAATCAGGAGAACTGAGAACAGGCCAAAACGTCTCACTTGCGAAGATGACCTATACAGAACAAAGATGGCTGAAACTTGTAATATTGTTTGTTACAGGAACTATGGTTTCTAGGAGACAAAGAACACATTTTTTTTCTTTGCCTTACAGTACTCCAGAAATATAATTGGAATTTCATTGCATGGCTCCCATTACTATTCCCCACTTTCAGGAAACAGCCTGTTTAGGTTAGGTACAGGTGTTCTTGATTTATAAATACAATTGAACCCAAATTTTCCATTGCTAAAGATGGTTGTTAGGTGCATTTTGCCCCATTTTATAACTTTTCTAGCCACAGTTGTAAAGTGAATCACTGCATTAAGTTAGTAATATGGCTAAGTGAATCTGGCTTCCCCATTGACTTTGCTTGTCAGAAGGTTGGCAAAGAATGATCACATGGCCTTGGGACACAACCACTGTCATAAATACATGCCAGTTACCAAGCATCAGAATTTTGATCAGGTGACCAAAGGGAAGCTGTAATGGTCATAAGTGTAAATAGTCATTTCACTTTTTTCAGGTGTAACTTTTTTTGTAACTTTTAAAATGGTCACTAAACAAATGGTTGTAAGTGCAAGTCTACCTTATTTGCTTAACAATAACTCTTAATGCATGTAAAATATGGCTATACAGTTGTGTCTGCAGTCTGGGTTTTTGGTTTTTTTTAGGATTTTTATTTTTAAAATATACATCAACATCAATACATAAACAGTGTGGCATCTGTGTATCATTCATTTTTGTACAAGTAACAATAATATTTGTTACATTAGTCAAACTTATGTAATCCTAGTATTAATATACATTTGTTTTAAAGTAGTTATTCAATATTTAAATGTTCTATTTTAATGCCAATCACAATATTATTTAAGCTTACATAGTAATGCCATCTTTCAACCTCTAATCTTTCCCTCTAGTTATTGCTTTTATTCTATTATATAAAAAAATATGTGTGCTAATATTCCCCCTATTTCTTATTTCTACCTCTATTCTGGCTTCTAGTCAGGCCACATTACTAATCCTAGTGTTAATACACCTCTAATCTTTCCCTCTAGTTATTGCTTTTATTCTATGATATAAAAAAATATGTGTGCTAATATTTCCCCTATTTCTTATTTCTACCTCTATTCTGGCTTCTAGTCAGGCTACATTACTAATCCTAGTGTTAATACACACATTTATATTAAGATATAGTCCTTCATTATTTAATGTTTCAATGTTTCAATGTGCCATTCTAGTGCCAATCACCATTTTGTTTAAACATACTTAATAATACCATCTTTCAACCTCTAATCTTTCCATCCAGCTATTACTTTATATAAGAGTATATATTCTTATTTCTACCTCTATTCTAGTTTTTAATCAGGCCATCATTATATTTTTTTAAAAATTCATTTCTATCCATCATCTCTGGTCCGTTTTAATACTTCAATTCTTATTATTATTTTAGCTTGCCTCCCATATTCCTCTCTTGGATCCTTGTCTCTATCTACATCTGTATCTTCACTGTTCAGTCTAAACATTTCTCCCATCTCTATCCTCCTGTGCTGCCAGGCCTCCAGAGTATCTACCCAAGCACTTATGTCTTACACGCTCACATTTTAGGTTAAAATTTAAATAAACAAACCAATAAAAACATATAGTATTTTTTAACAGCTCCTACTGAAGCATTGCATGGTGAATAGTATGTAATTAATGCCAGTCAGCAACTTCTAGTTATAATTTGTTATATTCTTACCTATATTAATTGTAGCTTGTCTACTGATGACTTCTGGTGACAGAGGTGTTAATTTCGTAACATCCTGCAAAGAACAGATTATTAGTGAATTCCAGAGCATTAAAGATCCCAAAATGCATATAGGATTTTTTGTTTCCACAATATAAAAAAGATATCTCAAGCCCAGATTTTACTATTCAAGTAAAAGTGTACTTTAGATACTTGCTCTACTAAGAAATCTACACATAGTTTAAGATTATTTTGCAACTAAATAAAACTGAATTCTAATACACCACTTTTCCCTCCACTGTTTTTAGAGTGATGAGATTTTTTAAAATGTGGCCTGAAATAATGTTTAAAAAGTAGTTATATAAATTAACTATCTACTAGCTGTTCATGTCATAAAACATTTTATCCTCTTATAATTATCCTATACACGTCTGATAATTAGCTATAAAGCTTGCACACAATACAAAGTCCTCAAATTGATGTCCTGTGGTTTAAAATTGAATTTACTTTATCAAAATATTGTTTTTCATATCTACTGGACAACATCTATAATCTTTCATTAAGGATGAACTTTTGCATTGAACATCTATAATCTTTCATTAATGCTGAACTTTTGCATTGGCATTGTAAAAAAATTTATACATTGACAGAAATATTGAGAAAATTATTTTTTAAAGATACCATGTGTATATTGAATACATGCCAACTTTTTGGAATTTAATATGTTCAGAACAAAGATGGCTTTTGTGCTCTAATAATAGCAAAAGAAATATCCTTAGGAGATGGGAAAATACTATAATTCAAGATATAAAGAATGGGATTTCAGAGTTGTTAGCAACTTTTGAGAAAATTATCTGCGGTTAATCAGGAAACAGTGCTTTCCAAAAATGATTTTTCATTACCCCAAACCACTTATCAGAAAGTATTATCAGACTTTGACAACCAGTCATAGATCCCTTCTTTCCGCACCATTGTAACTTCAAAAGTGAATGAATGGTCTTGATTTGAGAGCTATCCATATTATTTTTTTATTTTTTTTATTTTTACATTTATATACCGCCCCATTCCGAAGACTCGGGGCGGTTTACAGCTTATAA
>JANHFL010006102.1:0-25256 GCA_032468155.1 Oxyrhabdium leporinum
GCAGAGTAGAGGCTTGGGGGGGGGCGGGCGGCAGTGGAGGGATTGGCGGAGATGTCATGGACTAGTTTTTCCAACCTGGGCTGGCCGGCAGGGTCTGCTCCCTCTTTCACACAGGGCTCCCTTGCTGATGAGATGGCATCGGGAATGCGCACAGACCCTCTCTCGGCAACCTCCGAAAGAAGTTGTGCCAAGCTGCTCTTGGCCAAGGGGAGAAGCCCCTGGCTGAAGCTGCGCCCTCAAGCCCCTTTCCCCCTTAGAGCCTGTGCAGTGCACACCTGGGTGCTGGTCTGGCGCCCCAAGTGAAAGGGGGGGGGGGCGGCGTCTCCTTTTGCACAGGCAATGCCCTGCTTGATTTGGCTGCAGAGTGGCCTGGCTCAGGGCAGGAAGGGCAGTGCACATTGAGCAGAGGGCAGGCAGGCAGCACCTGTAACTGCTGCCCTCCAGAGTGTAGGAGGCGTTCTCCTTTGAAGGGCTAAGGGCAATCTGCCCTTCAAAAAAGGCATGACCCGCAGGGCCATAAAATTTCACCCGAGTCACTCCAGACATGTAAATTGTAACTGCCAGATTCTGTAATCTGTAGCATAGTGGGAGGAAATATTTATCTACTAGTTATTCTTGTAAATCAGGCTTCAGTAAATATCATATTTGAGAAAAGAAAATTCTAATTTTCCTTGACATAATGCTTCAGAATTTTAGCATCCTTTGCTGTGTTAGGTTCTGCAATTTTATTTGGGTTCAGTTTGGAAATCAAACTTCAGATTCTGCAGGATCTTCTGCTGATGTAGAAATTGGCCAACACCTGCGGTTCCGAAACCTCTGTGGTTGCATTGGAAGAGTTACAGTGGCTGGAACGAAATACCCGTTTCCCAAAATCCAGAAGGTGGAGAGATGTGGAAAGAGTTCCATGGTGCCTCTCTTCCCCATCGGTCGATTTCCTCCAGTGCCCTTGAGTCAGAATCCAAAACGTGGTCACCGTTAAGAACCATACAGTGCAATTCCCACTGTTTTACTTTTCAGTGTGTATTGCATTGTTACTGTTCTTAACACTTGTTGAGTTATAAATTAGACTTGCTATAACTGAGGCATTGTTATAAGATATAATTTGTATGCTGGAGTTCTAGGAATGAGGAATTAACACCTAACATATTTCTGCTCTCTAAAAATATTGTCTGTTGAACACAACAAATAGATGCAATTTGGATGCAGAAGTACTATTATTTCTGCTTTTGGCTTCCTGTACGGATTAACGGAAAGGGCTGACCTCAAGGCAACCTGCTGCTTTGGGAAAAGGCCAGAAGTCAGTGCCAGTGCCCAAGGTCACCACACCCTCCTTAGCCAAAACAGCCTCCAAAAGAACTTTGCCTGGGTCACCTTCTCACCTTCTGCATCCAAATTGCATCTGTTGTTCTCTTGGTAGAGAAACCAATTAGCTGCTATTGGCCTTTGTTATTGTGTACTATCTGGGTTTCTCGGTGTGATTGCGCTGATGGGGGCAAGCCTCCCCCCCCCCCCCAGGAGAATTGTTGTGCTTAAAAGGAAAGTGGGGGATTGTGGTCCTTCTGGTTTGGAAGGCTGTCGGGCTAGGAGAGGAGGTTCCTTTCCACGTTCTCCACCCTTTGCCCTTCTTGCCTACAGCCTGGTGTCTCTGGACAGGTTGGACAGAAGCGTCTTAAGTTAGTAATCGCTTTCTATGTGTGTCTCACATCCAGCAGCTTAGTAAGGCACAGGTGATGCGTAGCTTAGAATGAGGGTGGAGATGAGCTAAGGAAGAACCAGCTAAGCAGGAAGCTGACTCACTGGGTGCTGAGCGAGAAATCTGCCAAGAAGGAAAGTTAATCTTTTGATGTCACAAGCAGAATAAGATCGAAGGAGCTCCCTTCGGGGAAATGGGAAGGCATTCAGCTGTTTCTTGCCTTGCCTTAGCTTAGCACATTGTGGTTAATGGTAGGCCCCCACTTAATGAATGGCTGCTGCCCTGAAGGACGGTTGAGCTCTGGCTCTGGTGCTGAGCATGGCTCTCCCTAGATCAGAGCAGCGGCTTGTCTCATACAGCATCGCTACCGTATTTAGTTTAGTTTACTTTATTATTATTGCACCTCATACAACGAAATTAAATGCCATCTTCAGTGTACATTACGACTATAAAAAATAAAACAAAAACACACATCCTTCACATTCTGTACAATTGAATTGAAACCCCTGATATTGCATTAATATTGCACTATACGGTAGAATTCAATATAGTTACTGCCCTGGGATAGAAGCTGTTTTTCAGCCTATTTGTCCTTGTTTTTATTATCCTGTACCGTCTGCCAGATGGTAATACTTCAAAAAAAAGGTATGTGGTAATGGAAATTTCCCCCACCCCAAAAAGCCAGCCTAGAAGTGTTTTAAAGAGCTCTGTAGTTCCAGGACAAAGACAGGATATCGACTGTCCCTCCTGGGTTCGGTGCATGTCATAAGAGCCTGGCCAGCCGATGTGACCAGGGTGCTTAAACCAGGCTATGGGCAGCCTCGCTCCCTTTGAAAAGAAGTGTGGATTCAGATACGCCCTCTCCTCTTTGTCCTGGTGGCCACCCGGTTCTGAAAGCAAATAAGGTTCAATCTGTTTGTAGAAAGGAAAGAATTGAAAAGCTCTCGGCACTTCCTGTTCCACTGCAGAAGCAAAGCGGATGCATTCGGGCTGCAACACAGGAGGAAGCAAAGAGGTTGCACTCTGGCTAGAAGCAGGTACAGCAAACTACGGTCGTGCCTTGAAGCATAACACAAATCCATCAAGGCAATTGCTTTACTTGGACAACTGAAGACACACAAAATTGCCATCGGGCAACATGTTTAAGTTAAACCATTAAATTTAAACCACAGTAGAACTGCCAGAAAAGCAATCTGGAATTCTCCGAAACCCAGAAATTGGGGAGATCCAATTTCTGTAGAAGGAGAAATCCGTGTCCAGGAGTTTGACAAAGGCAGGAGGCTAAATAAACAAGCCTCGAGGGAAGAATTTCGTGAAACCGTCTCCTGGGAGCTAGGGAAGGTGAGGGGAGTCCAGGTGGCTAAAGGTCCCCGAAGGGAGGATGCACTCGATGAAAGGCACGGCCAACGTGGAACCAAGTGGAAGCACCAGACTTTCCCTTCGAAATAAACGTCGAAATCAAGGGAAAGATAATCGGTAAAAAAAAAATCAATGAGAATTTCTCTGTCCAACACTGAATTAAATCAATTGCTGGAAAAATCAAAGAACTAACCCCTCACTTCTCCCTCCCCTCTTGGGAATATTAAAAGATTGCCAGCTTCCTATTTTTAGCTGATTACGAAAGCTAACTTCCTTGTCGCTTTCTGCAATCTTCCCTCTCCCTGTTAAATTATAACGTTAGTCTTTTAATTCTAACACAGTCGGAACTGGGAGCTGGTCAGAGGCTGGCTGGGTGTTCTGGAGAAGTTGAGGGTCTGTGCCCAGGGATTGTTACTTGGCCTGGAGCTGACACCTGACAGGCAGTCCGGCTCGTGGGCTCCCTGCTGCCCCAGAGCTAGCCAGGCCAGGTGGCTGCCAGTCAGAGCTGGGTTCTCTGAGCTGGATGGACGAAGGACCCGATTTCCTGAAAGGCAGCCCCGCACTTGGCCTTGGCACAGCTGGCCTCGGGTGCCCAACCCTGGCCAAAATGGGGCTGCCGCTGCTCCCCCCTCAAGGCTGCCCCCTCTCTTTCCAGGATAAGAGGGCCGGGCCTCCTTGCTGCTCCTCTGCAGTTTCTCAGCCCTGCCTCTGTTTACAGGAGCAGCCAGAGCCGGGGTGGCTCACCTGTGTACTCTGGCTTTTGGTAGCTGGGTGGGAAAGATGTCACATTACTCAAAAAATGTAAAAAAAAAATGTAAAAAAATAAATAAATAAAAGTCCCTCTTGGTGGACGGGAATGGCGGCTGCATGCAACTGCTGGTGTGCGTTCTCTTTTGCTCCCAGGTTCTTTCAAATGCAACCTTTTTAAGTTTTGTTTTTGTAACTGGGAAATAAATGCATTTTGGTGTTTCTCTGTTACAAACTTTTAGCCCTGGTTCCTCTTGCAGCCTGCTGTCACAAGATTCTGAAAAGCAGAAGTTACTCTATTCAACTTCAGCCACTGTATCGTCTTTGAAATCCTGTTTGTAGCGTGGCGTGGCATAAACTTTAGGAAACATTTGTCAGGTGATTAATGAACTTAATTCTGGAACTGATAGCAATTTCTGACCACAGAAGCGGTTTCCACATCAGGCAATGAAGGGTCTGCAGTGGAGGAGATGTGGGGGGGATGTCACTGAGTCAAAGGTGCCTGGCTGACCAGCTCCCTTCAGAAATCTGCCCTTCTCTTCAATTGCATTTTAATTGAGTAAAAGCTGCGTAATTAAATGAGCAGTTCCCAAATGAGGTTTTTTGGCAGTCCTTTAATGAGGCAGTCTGGGCTGTGGCACACAAAATGAACACCCGCCTTGCCCTGCTCTGCCTTTGGAAAACCTCCGGTTGAGTGGCTGCTGGCCAATCTTTGAAAGCAGCCTTCCAGGACATGCTGGAGTCTTGAGCCTTCCCTCCAACCAGCAGACCAGCCGGGCAAAGCTGCTCTGCTGCCAGTTGATCACAGGTGGGGAACGTGACCCTGGGTGTTCAGGAGGGAGAGTTATTATTTAATAATTCACTTCTGCCACAGCTTTGGGCACGTCAGCACATCTTTATCTCAATTTCTTCTGGATTTTTTAAAAAAGTTGCTGAATTTTATAATTTCCATGGGTTTTATTTTGTAAGCTTTTCTAGTTCTGTGTGAAATAGATTCCAATCGCTGTTCTGTGTTTCTTTTGAGCGTTCCCAAGTGTGCCAAGGCAGATGCCATCTCATCACTCCTGAATCTTGGTTAGTTGAAGGAGGGGGTCTTCAGGTAGATAAAGCAATGGGAGGCAGAAGCTGCTTTCCCTGCACTGGTTCATCTCGGCTGGGCAACGGCTGCGATCTACCGGCTGATCTCCGGGGTTTTGAGCCTGAATTTTCCTAGTCCTGTCTGGAGATGATAAAATGTGCACTTAGCAAGCAAATCACATGTCTTTTTATTGTCCTAATGGAGAGTTATATTCTGGTCACCTGAGCTTTTTATTGATCTGGTTTGATTAGTCACGTGGTGCCACAATAATCTATTTGGCGACAATAATCTATTTTAAAATGTTTAGGTAATTGGAAGATGGGACTTTTTCTGTGCCAACAATGCTCTTTCCTTGGCCCTAAGGAGGCTGCAGTGTGATAATGGCTAGGGAAAAACTGGCAGTTTTAAATGGGGGCGCATCAGCTGGCCGACCTCACTTCAACTTGGCAGCCACTTGGCAGGCTTCGACCCCATCAGCCCTTCACCGCCATCCAGTAAGGTCTGGGGAATCAAAGAAACCCCACTGGTGAAAGCAATGGCAAGCCACTTGGGTAACGCGATGCATCTTGCTTGACTGGGCGTCTTCACTTTTCAAGTGGGCTTCATCCAGACACACAGATCCACCAGGTTATTCTTTTGGGGGATGAGCAAGATTATGCAAAGCACAGAAAGGAGGAATAAGCAATAGAAAACCTGAACAAAAAGTGTGAGAGGAACTGTGTAGCTAAATCTAAAGTGTAGCAGTATAGCTTGTTACACCTGTCCATGCCTCCCTCTCATGCTTCCGACACAGCAGATTCTCAGGTCCCTGCAACAAAGTGAAGATGCACCTGCCACGTGTTGCTTTTGACAAGCACCGCTTCCTGGCAACAGGCCAGTGCTGCCTTTCTGTCAGTATTTGCCTCTCTTAAAATTCCACGATCCATTTTCCCATGTTGGTGCAGTGGGCAATTTGTCGGCCTGCTTAGGATTAAACTCCGTTCACCCTTTTCCTGCACACAATGAGGACCGATTGAAATTCCAAGATGCGGTTGGGTTGGGCTGGCCGTACATATTGGCTCTTGTAGTTCCTGCTGCTTTTGAAAACGGCCTGACCCGTCTTTCTCCTTTGGCCAGGTTGACAAGTACCTTTATCACCTACGGCTTTCCGATGACGCCCTCCGTGACATCTCAGAACGGTTCAGGAAGGAAATGGAGAAGGGCCTGAGGGCGGACACCAACCCTACGGCCTCTGTGAAAATGCTGCCAACCTTCGTGAGGTCCATTCCTGACGGAACAGGTGAAGGGTTGTCTCCCCCGCATTTAAAGGCCGTCGGCTTCAGGCTCCAGAGCTCTCTCGAGCGTAGAAGTTCAGCTCTTCCTTATAGCAAATGTTTTTTGTTATCAGTGCTAATTGTCTAGCAGGGATTCGACTCTTTCAAACCTTTAAAGAACATTTTTTAAACTTTTGGATCTTTCCTATACAAATGGGCCTCCAAAGATGGAGATCACGTTTTCTAAATTCTGTAGCTGATGCTATAGTATGTTTCTGGAGCAATTTTCACCAGATTGAAAGCCTTTTGGGAGACTTGACTCTGCACGGCTTATTGGCCATGTATTTTTTATTTTTCCCATTACAACATGTTGTATGAGTTTTAGAAATAACCTGCTTGCTTACGAGGTACCCTTTTTCAAACCCCCTTTAAGAATATGGGAGAAGGTTTACCATTATATACCTAGGTGTATTATTTTTCCTGCTGAGGGCCATGCTTGGCCACATGCCAGAAAGTATGTGTTGAGCAGTGATCATTAACCTTGGTAGAAACACCAAGAGTGATGCACTGACCATCTCCTCCTCCTGAGCCCTTGTTGTCAGCGGGCCCATGTGCCCGTAGCTCAGGCAGTGTCTTCCTCGACCTGGAAAACGCTGAGCCTCCCGGACGTTCCTCCTCATGAGCTGCAGGCCAATATGGTTAGTTGCAGGTTTCCCAGAGGGTTGTCAACCCCGTGTGGTTCTTTGAAGAGCTCCAAGCTCTTTGGTTCTCTGAATCCTGCATGCATACATGAATGAAATGGGCTCCAGCTCTCTTCTCTCTCTCTCTCTCTCTCTCTCCCTACCCCACCCTACTCACTTCATCTTCCAACAGAGGAAGGTGACTTCTTAGCATTGGATCTTGGTGGCACAAATTTCCGAGTGCTCAGAGTCAAAGTGGCAGATAATGGCAGCAAGAAAGTTGAGATGGAAAATCAGATCTATGATATTCCCGAAGACCTGATGAGAGCCAGTGGGACCCAGGTGAGCCCTGTAGTTTTTCTCTGACTCTCTGATTTTGGCACTCTCTACGTCCTCTCTACGTTCTAGTCAGTTGATGTACTACTGGGACAGAGAACTCTACATAGCTCTACATAGTTTAGAGTAAAGGTGTTGGCATATCTAGAGAAACCCAAACCTTTTGGTGATTGGATTTCCTAAAGATGTATTTCTACCTTTTCAGCTCTTCGACTACATTGCTGACTGTTTGTCTAACTTCATGGAGAAGCTGCAAATAAAGGACAGGAAGCTGCCCCTGGGCTTTACCTTCTCCTTTCCCTGCCACCAGACCAAACTGGACGAGGTAAGTGAGGTTTGTGGTCCTGAGATACTGTGTCTCTGGCTCAGAGATTCTCTGGCAGCCTCTTTTCCTGCCCCGTCCTCTTGAGGTTCGTGTCCTCTCATGCCTAGCCTGTGAATGAGAGGGGCTTCATCCATCCATAGCTGTCCTGGCATTATAGTTGTGCTTCCCCCTTTTAAGCTGACCACATTCAGAGCATCCACCAGATGGGTAAAATCCATTACGCTGGAACACTTACATCAGAGGCAAAGTTGGGAGGGGGGGCGGAAGTGGGTGAGATGGGGGGAGTCCTTATGGCTGGTTGGGACTGAGGTGGGTATGGCCCCTCACCGGAGCTCCCTGATCAGTCTCGTCTTCCACTGCCGGGTGATGGGTTGTGCCAGGGATCTGTGGCAGCTGCGCAATACGCCAGGCTGATCAGACGGCAGTTCCCTCAGCATTGTGACCCAACAGGTGGAGTGCAGAGCTCAAACAGCGTAATGGAAACGGCCCCCTTCCCAAGGGCTCCCGAGTCATTTGGAATGTGTAGCCCAGCTAGGAAAGGGAGGAAAATCACTGCTTGGCATTCGGCCCCTTGGAAATGCCGAGCTTTGCTATACTTTATTCCACTTGGGCAATGGCAGGAAGGGGCGCAGGAGGGACGGAGGAAGGAGGCAATGGATGCAGGACCCCTTGAAAGTGGGAACAATTTCTCTCTCTCTCTCTCTCTCTCTCTCTCTCTCTCTCTCTCTCTCTCTCTCTCCTGAATGCCATTCAGTCATGGTTTAAACCATGGTTTAAATAACAGCTCCTCCTCCAGACATGTGGACTTAAACTCCCAGGATCCTCAGGAAGATTTCTCGATAGTACCTGTACAGGTTGAGGAGTTCTGGGAATTATTATTATTTATTATTATTTATTAAATTTATATACCGCCCCATTCATTGAATTGAAGTCTACACTTCTCAGATGGGGGTATCTTGTTAGAGCACATTGTTCTAGGACCCAGGGAGCAGAGTCTCCTCTAAGATAGTCACGTTAAGATTAATTCCTTGTCACTTTTACTCTTTTCTCAATCAGAGCATCTTGGATACGTGGACCAAAGGATTCAAGTGCAGTGGTGTGGAAGGGAAGGACGTGGTTTCACTGTTACGGAAAGCTATAAAGAAACGAGGGGTAATTAAAGCCAGGTCTTTCCCTAGCTTGAGGTTTGAGCACCAGATTTCCCCGAGGATCTATCACAGGGTCATTGGTGTTGCTGGAATCCTCCCATAGTCGATCTGTGGGATTGCATGTTTTCTTTAAAATTGTTTGGAAAAGAGTGCAAAACCTGTTCATGCCATGATAACAGCCAGCCAAAAAGTGTTTCTGTACGCACCACGAAGAAACGATGCATTCACTCCAACCCTTTGAGCTCTCTGCCATTCGCACAGAGATTGCGAGGTGGCTTGGGGCCTGCAAGGGGCCTGGCATCGGCTGCATGCAGGGGTGGCAGGGAGCCCTCTTTGCAGCAGCTGCAGCAGCAATGGCACCTGCCCTGTGCTTCAAGCAAAGAAAGTCCCCTAGGAGTGGCTGGAAGGGAAGGCGGCTGCGGCGTGGAGGGAAGAGCAGGGTCCTTCCACAGCAGGTGCCACGGACTCCTTGTTCTCCAGAATGTTGCTGCTTCACCATTAAGTCCAGCACAAAACAAACTGGGCCCCGCTGGTCTGCCCCATCTTGTGCTGTCCCTGCTTCCAAGGCCTGGGAGGAGGAGCCCTGGGTGTCAACTGGATTGTGTGGAGTTGTTGAGCCAACTGGGGCTCTCACTCAGCGCTTCCCTTCTCAATTCCTGCATTACAGGACTTTGAAATTGATGTTGTAGCTGTGGTGAATGACACCGTTGGGACAATGATGACCTGTGGCTATGACGACCACAACTGTGAAGTTGGACTTATTGTTGGTAAGGGAGTCTATTTGGGCATAAGAAGTCCAAGCAGATCCCCTTCCCCACTTATGTGGCAACACTGTGCCAGTCGAGAAGCAGAAACCAATTTTGGCCCCCATCCGATTGCTCCCCCCCCCTTAGACTTCATCTGTTCAGTGTCTGCTTTATGACCAGAGCTCCTTTGCTGCCTGTTGCTCTGGCCCTGAAGTCATCTTGGCTTCTGCTTTGCCTTCTCCACCTCCCCACCCCCCCATTAGGTACCGGGTCAAACGCTTGCTACATGGAGGACATGCGCCATATAGAGATGGTGGAGGGTGACGAGGGCCGCATGTGTATCAACATGGAGTGGGGAGCCTTCGGAGATGATGGATCCCTCAAGGATATCCGGACAGAGTTTGACCAAGAGATTGACATGGGTTCCCTGAATCCTGGCAAGCAGCTGTAAGTGGAAGGTCTTGCCCAGAGAGATGTGGGGCTCTGCTGAGCCGGCAGCTCCTCCAGTCTGAGGAGGCTGGGTAGATCAGGCCTTGTGGGGTTTTCCAGGCCCAAGCTGGACTTCCAAGGCCGAAGGACTGGCCCCTTGGCAGAAGGATGGGCGTGGAGGGTCTGTTTCCATTCTGCAGCCCTCTGTCATTCAGAGGAACGTGGGAGATCCCGGAAAGTCTCCACTTTAGGATAGCATAGGACCTCCTGTTTTTATGAATCACAATTCTCACTGCATTTCCCTCGAGATGATGATTTACTCGCTGATTTTCCATGGCTGTGCAGTATGTGTGATGTGAGGTGTTTTGCTGAGCAATTCACAATTGGAAATCTGCCGGCCTCTTTGATGCTGATCTCGCTCCTTCCCTCCCACGTGGCAGGTTTGAGAAGATGATCAGCGGCCTGTACATGGGCGAGCTGGTCAGGCTCATCCTGGTGAAGATGGCCAAGGAGAAGCTTCTCTTCAACGGGGAGGTCCCCGATGACTTGAGGAAGAAGGGCTGCTTTGAGACCAAATACGTGTCTGCCATCGAAAAGTGAGTGGCGGGTCATGGCTGGGAGCCTTTTGGCCTTGCAAGAACCCATCAGGCAGGGAGGAGCCGGGGCCGGACGTGTCCTTTACTGACCCCGAGAAAGCCTGGAAGGGCTCCATGAGAAATAATGCCCGGACAGTTGGGCTTCCTGGCTCTAGACCCTGAGAAAGTCAGCCGCCCTCCATTCAAAGTAAGAGATTCTTGTATAGAAGAGAAGAGAATATTCTTTATTGGACACACAAGGAATTTGTCTCCAGTGCAGAGGCTCTCAGTGTCCATACAAGCAACAAGTGATAAATCGTGATCACAGTCATAAAATACAATATCACAAATCATAAGATGCAACGCTCAGTGATAATCATATAGGATACTAAATAAGTATATATGTAACATAGGATATGAAATAAGACTATAATCACACTAGTTCTCATCCAGCAGCATTTTAGCTGTGATCTGGATTGAAGGCAGCGCTTCAATCTGCCTGCTGGTTCTCCTGTGTGTGTTCGGCATGGGATGGAAGTTTGGACCTCGGCCCGTCCAGACCAAGCAGGCACGCAGAGGGGCGAGGCGGGAGAGTAGCTTAGGTGATGGGCCAAGACCCTGAAGATCCCCGGGGCTTAAGCCAATGGCTCCTCCTCAGGCCAGTCTACTTTACACGGTTGTTGTAGGGAAAGCAAGGAGGAAGGGGTGTTGTGTAAGCCTTCCTGGTATTCCTAAATGAAGGCCGGCATAGAGGCCTTCATCCAAACAAATAACTAGGTGGATAGGAATCCCCTGGGCTCCCCGAGCCTCATATGCCCAGGACCCGTTTGCCGTGAAAAGGATGTGCAGACTGATGACCCTCCCGTGGACGCCAAAGGTTAGGTTTTCTAGTCCGCCCCTGCCTAGGGCACGAATCCTCCAGTCGTTCGGACTAGCATGGCAGCTGAGCAGTGCTGGAAATGACAGGAGGGAGGGAGGGTCCGGGGGGAGGGGGCTGGGCTGCAGGATTTGGCCATCCCAGAGAGGATTGGGGCAGAGACGGCAGCAGGCAGTGCACCGGGGGACTCAGCCAGGCTCCTTCTCTGAACTTGCAGGGAGAAAGAAGGTCTCTCAAAAGCCCAGACAATCCTGGAGCAGCTGGGCCTGGAGCCTTCGTACGAGGACTGCGTGGCCACCCAGCGAGTCTGTGAGATTGTTTCCACCCGCTCGGCCAGCCTCTGCGGGGCTGCTCTGGCCGCCGTGCTCCACCGCCTGAAGGAGAACAGGGGGCTCGACTGGCTGCGCACCACCATCGGGGTGGACGGCACCGTCTACAAAAAGCACCCTCAGTAAGTGGGCTCTGGAGACCCAGCCGGAGAGGCTCCGAGGGGGTCAAGACAGCGGGCCGTAGCTGGCCACTATTCTGGCTTGGGACTCTGTTTGAGGTCCAGAGGAAGAGGATATTGTTGAAGATGGGCATTTTGCTTTGGAGCAAGCCAAATTCCTCCCTTCCTTTCACCCACTCCCTCCCTCCCTCCTTCCCCTTCCCTTTTCTCCTTCTGTCCTGCACTCTGTAGTTCCTTGGCTCAGTTGCTGAGTTTGGGGACTCTTGCGGGTCGGAGCGACTTATATCATTCCATGCAGAAATAAACGGTGTGCGTGTCATATCTGTATCTCGTGAGCTCAGGGGCCGCAGGGCTTTTAGCCTGAAAAAGAAAGTTCCCAGGGGCTCCGTCTATAGTTGAGTGCCGCCAGCCTCACCCTGATCCTGGTGCCCTTCAGGATGCCGTGGTAGGGGCGTGGTGCCCAGAAGGCAGATGTTGGCAGGGTTGTGCTGGTCTGGATTGGTGGCAGCTGATGTTCCCCTGTTAGAGAGGCTGTTTTGAAGACCCAGGAAGAGAAGAAAAAAAGTGGGCCTGGGCCAGAGTTTCAAAGTCCTTCCTGGGCAACTGGCTTTGAGTCTTTGGGCCTCCTGGGTGCCTGTCCCGCTCCCTTGCCGAAGCAGGTGGAGTGAAGGGGCTCCCCGATTGCTCCAAAGAGGTGGCCATCTGCTTTTACACGCAAGTGTGCAAGACTGCAAAGGGTCTCCCTAAGCAGCTGCTGTCTTCAAGGCACACTCCGAGCCATATCTTCCCCTTTGCTCCGGCCGGTAGCAAAGGGAGGCTTCTGCAGGGTGTTCTGCAACAGCCCTCTTCTCCATCTTTGTCCCGCACAGTTTTGCCCGTCGCCTTCACAAAGTGGTCCGACGCCTCCTGTCTGGCCATGAAATCCGATTCGTCCGGTCAGAAGATGGGAGTGGTAAGGGAGCCGCCATGGTGACTGCGGTGGCCTATCGGCTGGCTGCCCAGCACGAGGCCCGCCAGGAGATCCTCCATCCTCTCCGGCTCAACCAGCAGCAGCTGCTGGAGGTAAAGAGGAGGATGCAGCGAGAGATGGAGTGCGGCCTGGCCCAGCAGACGCACACCAAGGCCACCGTGAAGATGCTGCCCACCTATGTGTGTGCCACTCCGGATGGGACAGGTAAGGAAGCCCCCACCAGCCCCTGCTGGAGCAGGGGGCAGGTATGGCCAGGATCCCACAGCCCAGTTGTGACCAATGCAAATTGCAGAAGACGCCTAACTTAGCGCCCATGTAGTAAATCACAACCCCCCACCCCTCAAACCAGATTTGGCCTGGGGCACCTGCACAGCTATCGGAATGCTGGTGACCCTGTTGGAGAAGGGCGAAGGCTGCCCCAGGGGCGCCTCTGGGAGGAATCGAAGCTGTTCCCTCTCCCTCAGCTGGCTTCCTGGATGTCTGCTCTTGCCAGAGATTTTCTTGTGGATTGTGTCCCTGGAACAGATTTATTTGTTCTCTCAAAGCACCACCGGGGCAGCCCCCTCCCCACCTTCCCCCACGTTGGCTTCTGCTGGAGGCTGCATCCGCTTCCCTTGGTGGCCCTTTCCACGGAGGGAGACAGCTAAACCATCCCTCTAAATGGTTTTGTGCACGACCTGGAACAGAGTGCGCAGTGGGGCCCCTCTTGCGAGCCTTCACAGGTGCCTTCCAGATGCATCACTCCCAGCAGCATCCCCAAGTGCCATCCTGTTTGAGAGTGTTGCAAGGGCTGCTGCCAGTGCATCTCGAGGCCATCCCTGTGGAGAACAACATCTAAGGATTTCATTGCTCTCCTCCTCCTCCTCCACCTCCATCATTGTGGTAACTTTTGGGCTTTGCAGAGCAAGGCATAGAAGTTCTGATGTTTTGGAAGGTCTGAGTGGAGCAGTGGGGGTTGTAAAAGGAGCTGGATTTTGGTTTCAGAAAAAGGAGATTTCCTGGCCTTGGACCTGGGGGGCACCAACTTCCGTGTGCTTCTGGTGCGCGTACGAAATGGGATGCGGCGCAGCGTGGAGATGCACAACAAGATCTACACAATTTCAGAAGATATTATGCAAGGAACAGGAGAGGAAGTAAGTGATCCTTGGAAAAATGGGAAGGGTTTTCATTGAATGGAGAAGTCCTAGCAAGTCCAGAGGTGCCTTCCTTGCAGCTAAATGGTGCCCTGGCATCTTGGCTTAAAGTTCTCTGGAACAGCTGGCAGGCATTAGGAGAGGCAGCCCTGCTGCCAAGGGTAGCTGTGAGAGGGATTACGGAAGTCAAGCAGATAGTCCTTGATCTGTGGTTTAACTAATGTTCAAAATTACGGTGGCCTCAGCGGGTGCTTTATGACCGATAAAGCACTTCTGAGTGTGGCAGAGGGTTGTAAAACATCTTCCCTGTGCTCACATGATTGGATGAAATTCAGTGGTGAGAAAAGGTTTTGCGCTTAGACAAGAAAAGCCAAACCTACAGGTACAGACTGGCTCAATAGCAGTAACTATGAGAGGGGTCTGGGAGTCCTAGTGGACAACCACTGAAATATGAGCCTGCCGTGCGCGGCAGCTGCCGCCAAAAAATCCTCAAAATTCACCCTTCTTTGTCTTGTGGAGGCTGCCTGGGGAATTCTGGGAGTTGAAGTCCATGCAGCTTAAAGTTGGCGCGTTTGAGAAGCATTGCTCTAGACCGGTGCCTGAGAGCGGGCTTTGGCCGAGGGTCTTTGTCCCAGAAGCAACAGCCCGGACCTTGTTCACAGCCATTTGGTTATACAGGGGTGGAACTATTTGAGGAGAGGAGAGGAGAGCTGCCTTTTGGCATAGCAGCTCTTCTAGCTTACGATGAGAGGGACTTTATCAAAGCGAAAGGAAGCAACCCAGGGATGGAAAGGTCACTGGGATGTCTTTTCACTGAGTCTCCATCCTCAAGTTAGGGAAGCTACAACGGCAGAGGAGCGTGTCAATAGGGACCAAGTGCTTTGCCCCCCCTTTATCCAGGCCACTTCCAGTGGCCATGTCTGGGTGGCCGTGGGTCCCTTTGGGTAGGGCCGGCCCTAGAGGCGCTTGCTGGGTTTCTATGAGGAAGGGAAGCGTTCCGGCATTCCTTCCGGCTGGCAGAGGGTTGGGAAGCACCAGCTGGCAGGCTCTCTTAACATGGCAGGCGATCCAGGTGCCTTCCAAAATGGGCTCTTGGCCTGGTGGACTTTGGCTCCTGTCCATCCAGCCTGCGTGGGCAGTGGGCCTGGGCAGGGGAGGCTCTGCGGCCTTTGTGTCTGGGCACGCCGTGATGGAGGAAGCCAGACCTGCAGATGGGTTCTGTAGACGTGAAGGTGGGGCTGTTGGGTCCCTCCCAGAGGTCCTTCAGTCCCCTCGACTCAGGCCCTGCCCCCCCCCCCCCCCGAGGGGACAGGGCATCCCAGCCAGCAGTACCAGACACAGCTCAGGTTCTCCGCTCCGCCCCTCTTTTCTCCCGGCAGCTCTTTGATCACATTGTCAGCTGCGTTTCGGACTTCCTGGAGTACATGGGGATGAAGGGCGCTTCGCTTCCCCTGGGATTTACCTTCTCCTTCCCTTGTCAGCAAAACAGACTTGATGAGGTATGCCTTCTCCCGCTGCTTCCAAAGTGTGTGTGTGTGTGTGTGTGTGTCTATGCGTGTGGGCAGCTCCGATGATGAAATGGCACCAGGCAGCCCCAGGTATCAAGTCGGGTTAAAAAGCAGTGAAAGCAAAAAGTATCCATAACTTCATTAGAATTGGCCAAGAAAGGTTAGTCAGTTGATTGATTCAGACACCTGCCCCCGCCCCCCCAATTGCCCGAGGGAATGGGAGCCCGAAGTCCATCCCAAGGGCTGTTGGAAGGAGCCCTTTTTTGTAGCTTTCCTAAAACCAGCAAGGGAGGAGCCGTGTTGAGAGGGGGGCGGGGTTGGGGTGGCCAGGATGGGCGTGGCCAGCTTGACATCCCTCATGTTGGGGGCACCTGTGGTGGCCCAAGCGCTCCGCCAGTCAAAACAGGCTCCCAAGTTCCATTTCTGGCTGCGATGGCCTCCTGCAGCCCTCTGGAAGCAAAAAATGGAGCCTGGGAGCTCCGTTTTTGCTGGCAGATGCACCGTGGGTCAGTCCTTCACTGTTTCCAAGGCAGCCCCGCAGGCCAGATCTAAGCACCCAGTGGACTGGATCCAATGCACCCGTGATCTAGTGTATTGAAATTCTGTGATGTGACCACATCAAAAATGGTGCAGCCTTACTTTGAAAAAGGGGCTTATTATAGACGCAAAGCAGGATCACTGCTCCACACAGAAAAACTAGAGGAACATAATTTCAGGGCACAAGATTTAGAGAGTGTGCTGACTTCTTAATGATTTCAATGAAAGATGTTTGGCAGGAAAAAAAGTATCTGTACAAAGTAATACAATCCATTTCTATAATTTATTGCAATTTAGGGATAGACTATAAAGAGAAGGCCAGCATTTCATATCATGAGATTATTACCATATTTACAAGTTGATTTACTTTCTTTATTTCTAAAAGTAGCTTTCCAGATTGATGTTTCCCCCCCCTCCCCTTTGTATCTGTGGCTGCAATCTCTATACTAGTGTCTTAAAATTGCCATGGTTGAGAAACATTGCTCTATAGACATGTTGAAGAGTCCTTTCCATGGAATGAGTTGGATTTACTGCTTTACAGATAGGATTATGGGTACTATATATGACTTATGGTTGTGTAATTGAGGATTACATTTACCATATGCTTGAAGTAGATATGAAAGGAAAGGCATGTGAATATATAGGTTCATACATGTACATAAACCCACAATCTCACCAAAGGCATAAAACAATAGATAATTCTATATTTCAGAAAGAAGTGTGTAATATGTACGTTTGGCTTGCTATCAAGGTTTATAAGATTTGTATAGCAACAGATGTTAAAGCATAGTTATGCTAGGAGCAGACATCTGGAATTTGTCCATTCATCTGCTATTTTAATTTTGCCTCTTTATTTGTGGTTGTGTATGCCAAATTGTTTTTCACATAAGACTTCAGATTTCTACAATTCCCGTTAGGAACCCTTTCTGCCAGATGGTATGAGCAAGCATACATCATATCTCACTGTCGGCAATTCTTCAGATTTTTAGTTGAATATTAGAAATCTTAAAATGATCTGACAAAAGCTTGAAATTATTTCTTAGGATATGTAAAATGCTAATTGTTTAAGAGATGAGGGAGAACAAGAGATTTGCAAGAGGAAAAACATGTTAATCTATTATTGCTGGAATTTGGATAGCTATACACAGTTATTAAATATAGTGCTGATGTTTTTAAGTGGGATTAGCAAGAACTGGCCTTGCTATTCGAAATGATATTTTGAAGAGTAGGAGTGGGGATTTCATTAGATATAAGTGTATTGCTCCATTGGTAGCATGTGATTTCCCTCAGTCTCCACTTCAAAAGTTCTGACTGGTACACACTCTAAAGCAAGCTCTGATAAAGAAGTCTCATTCCATAAAATCAATTTCCTTAAATGCCCAATCAGATCATTTTATTGATCTTCTAAGTGGGCATATAAGTAAGACCACACCTAGAATACTGCATCCAGTTTTGGTCACCACACTATAAAAAAGATGTTGAGGCTCTAGAAAAAAGTGCAGGGAAGAGCAACCAAGATGATGGGGGGACTGGAGACTAAAACATATGAAGAATGGTTGCAGGAACTGGGCTTCGCTAGTCTAGTGAAGAGAAGGAGCAGGGGAGACAGGATAGTAGTCTTCCAATATTTGAGGGGCTGCCACAGAGAATAGTGGGTCAAGCTATTTTCCAAAGCACCTGAAGGACAGAGAAGGAATAATGGATGAAAACTGATCAAGGAGAGATTCAATCTGGAAATAAGGAGACAGTGAGAGCAATCAACCAATGGAACAGAAGTTGCCTTTGGAAGTTGTGGGAGCTTCATCACTGGAAGCTTTCAAGAAGAGATTGGATTGCCCTCTGTCAGAAATGGTGTAGGGACTCCTGCTTGGGCAAGGGATTGGACTAGATGACCTACAAGGTCCCTTCCAACTCTGTTAATCTGTTAAAAATCTAAATTAATATACAAGCATTCCATTCTGATTCCAGAACTATTAGAGAGTTAGTATTGACTAGCGATGGTTGATAGCATTAATGGTAGTCCTTGACTTAGAATTGTTCTTTTAGCGACTGTTCAAAATTACAACGGGACTGAAAAAAGTGAATTACGACTGGTTGTCGCTCTCACGACTGTAACAGCATCTCCATGATCAGTTGATCAAAATCCAGACATTTGACAACCAGCAAGTATTTACAAGAGTTGCAATGTCCCAGATCATGTCATCACCATTTGCGACTTTCTCAGCTGGCTTCCGGCAAGCAAAGTCAATAGAAAATGAAAGTCAATCAAAGAAGCTGTATTTGCTTAATGGCCGCATGATTCCCTTAACAACTGGAATGATTTACTTAATGTCCATGGCAGAAAAGGTTGTAAAATCAGGCATAATGTAGGAGATGACCAGTTTGAGCCCAAGGGAGGAGTCAAATGCACCATAAGTTATGAGTTCCTTTGCACCCACAAGCGATCTAAGTCCATCCCACCTTGAATTCCTTCTATTCTCATCTCCCACTAATTTCCCTTAGCCATTAGTAGTTCAGATTCTTCTCGAGAGCTTAAGCTTACTATAAATCTTTATGCCCATTTGAACTGTCTCGATCTTTTGATGCTTGATACATGACTGTCTTAACAAACAACTTGCTTGGCAATGGAAATTCTGGTTCCAATTGTGTCGCAATTTGAGGACTATTAGAGCCACCATGAATTTTGTTGGAATGCATCCAGAATATAGCTAGCGTGAGCCCATAAATTATTGGTGAATTGTTCATGGAAAGAAACATACTCAGTGTTCTGTTCTGCTGAAGAAGTCCATAATTATTATGAAGATGAGAAATTATCTTATGAAGAGAAGAGATTTTTTGACAGTGAGAACAATAAACCAGTGGAACAGCTTGCTTTCAATAGTTGTGGGTGCCCCGTCACTGGAGGATTTAAAAAAAAGAATAGTTAGCCATTTGTCTAAAATGATGTAGGATCTCCTGCTTGAACAAGGGGTTGAACTAAAAGACCTCCAAGGTTCCTTCCAACTCTGTTATTCAAAGAGCAATGTCTTTCTCAGTTTGAGTTCTAAGTTGTGTGAAACAATGCACTTCTGTCATAGATATAAATCCAGTGAAGTCAACCCATTTTGAAACAAAGTCTCTCAAATTCCAGAGTAATACGATTATTCTTCCATGTATGTTCAGAGTTGAATTCTATCCTTATCATCTGGGCCAGAAAGTATCTGGGAAGCTGAATTAATGCACAGGTGCTAAATGTCCACTTAATCGTTTCATTCTGCATATTTAAAAATTCAAAGCTCTCGATAAGATTCCAAGCTTTGGGAATACAATTTAACACCACATTGGTGTTAAATTAATATTTCTCTACTATAATATTTCTTCCAAAATTGTACTGAAATTTGAAACGATCACAAGGTGGTAACTGGATAAAGATATGAACGAAAGGATATTTGTTAATTGTAGTTTATGCTGAGTATTCCCTTTGCATCATATTTTTCTACAACAAAATTATCAGCAACACTTTCCTCTTTTGGTTTTAGTGGAAAAAAAGACATCAAAGAAACTCTATTCTCTTTTCCTAACCTGGTCCCTTCCATATAACTTTCCTCATCTCAATCAGTATGACTTCTACATGTTATTTATGTCATTTGCTTCAAAAAGAAATCAGATTAAAAGGTTACTCTATTCTAAAGCAAGACCTTATACTCTCTTCATTTTTTAGTGGCAAACTTATTTATTTATTTGTTAGATTTACATCCTATCTTTGTTCCACAGCTCAAGCCTGCTCTGTATCTTCATCATGCCATACATCAATCTTTGCCAAAGTGGTGCAGGTACTACTGTAAATATATATATCATCTTCAGTCTGCACAGATAACAGCAATACCAGTAGCACTTAGACTTATTGTATATACTGCTTCACAGTATAAAGGTTTACAGAGTCAGCATTTTGACCTCAACAATCTGGCTCCTCATTTTACTGACCTTGGAAGAATCGAAGGCTGAATCGAACTTGAGCTGGTCAGGATTGAACTGCTGGCAGTTGGCAGAGTTAGCTTGCAATATTGCATTCTAACCACTGCACCATCACAACTCATGGTGTCAGTGCCCGGGGCACCAAAGGATTATATTATTTTTAGTTTCTAAAAGCAAAATATCTGTTAGGGGTAGCAGGTAGGCATGGCGGTTCTTATGTTTTTATTCTTCAACATTAATGACATTATAGGGAATATTTTATAGGTTTTTGTAGCAAATACATGGTTACTATCTGTGCAGCAATCTGAACATCTTAACGGAGAAGGGCTCTGGAATAATAGACAACTGCCAAGAAAGTTATGGAGGAGAAATGTATGTTTTAGAAATGAACCACTGGAAAAAGCTATGAAGATGTTGTTTCATCCAGATTTTGTTTTTATAGTCAGTTTTAAATCATCTAAACCAAACCACTGGATCTAAACAGCAGGGGAGAAAAGGAAATGACTGAAGAAATAGAGACATCTTGTGGCAATAGGAGCTATTGCACACATACTTTTTTTTTAACAGAATAATAAAGAGTTTTAAGGGAGAGGGGACTGTTTTCTTGGCAATCATATGACAATAACTTGCCACTGTCTTTTTCTGGAATGATGATGTCTTTTGACATCATTTTTAGCATAGTTCTGGGATGGTTATTACCCAACCTTGAACCAGCTTAGCTTACAAGACTACATAAGGTCGCCTATGTGATGCCAGCCGCTAACACCTGTGTCTTGTAATGTGTCTTGTCTTCATATCAAAATCCAACTGTTTTTATCAAATAATGTATACTTATTGAGAAACTCTTTTTGCAATTTCAGTTTTATGAAGCCAGGTTGGACTTATTTATTTATTTTATTTTGTTTGTCAAACATGTACAAGATAACAAGTCTAGGTGTGAACATAAACTTGAGCAAAGGAAGTAAATATAAAATAAACGGGGACGGTAGGCACGCTGGTGCGCTTATGCACACCCCTTTCATGGACCTCTTAGGAATGAGATGAGGTCCACGGTAGACAGTTTGAGATTGAAGCTGTGAGGGTTTGAGGTTGTAATTGACTAAGTCGGGTAGAGCATTCCAGGCATTGACCACTCTGTTGCTGAAGTCGTGTTTTCTGAAAGCGAGTTTGAAGCTCAAGGTTGACCTTGAGTTTGTATCGATTGTTTGCCCGTGTGTTATTGTGGTTGAAGCGGAAGAAGTCATTGACAGGCAAGACGTTGTAGCAGACAATTTTGTGTACTATGCTTAGATAGGACCACAAGCGACGCAGTTCCAGATTGTCCAAGCCCAAAATTTCAACCCTGGTGGCATAAGGGATTCTATTGTGAGTAGAGGAGTGGTATACTCTTCTCAAGAAATACCTCTGAACCTGCTGAATCGTATTAATGTCTGATATACAGCGTGAGTTTCAGGCAGACGAGCTGTATTCAAGAATTGGTCTGGCAAATGTATTGTATGCCCTAGTGAGCAATGCAATGTTACCAAAGAAGAAGCTTCTCGAAATTAGGTTAACAACTCTTAATGCCTTTTTGACTTCATTTAAGTGACAGCTGTCAGATCCAGCAATGAAAAGCATTCAGATTCAGATTATCTAAAATTATCATTATGTCCAGATACGAAATGTATAGCATTTGACCACTTACACAAATATTATCCACTTCAGATTTTCCAATAATTAAACCCAGTCTTTCCAGACTGCTGTGTAATCTGCATGCCAGCTATTGCAGTTACGAGCCTAACTTTCAACGATTTGGAGCACACACACATGCTCGCCCACTGCTGATGCAAATGAGGATGTGCATGTGCAGGCGCGCACTCACCAGCCATTTCCGCAGCCCAATTGCAATCCCCTCACGGCCCACTAGTGGGCCGCAGACCACAGATTGGGCACCCCTGCTCGGGAAATATGATTGAAGCATGTTCATCTTAATTTACTCTGTATCTGGGCGACCTGCCTATTTCCTCTCATCTAGAGATACCTTCCAGATGGTACCATCACTCTTGTTCAAATTAATAGCTGAAAAAATATGTATATGTCCAGGAGAAATTTTAATTTAATTGTTTTTCTTTGCAAATACTTGTCTGGTTTCAACTACATTCAGGATAGCCTACAAGAAACTGGGTCATTATTGTCTGAAAGTTTCTGGAAAACTGTGAAAATGCAATTTTGACCACAACATGCAAGTGGGAAGCTTGTTCTTTGCCTTTGAGAAATGGCTTGGAAGAGATGAGGCCACTGTTGACTGAAAAGAATCCTGGGAAAATTATTTGGCTGAGGCATGATGCTCTTGAAATAAAATCTCTGATTTCTAGGGCACCTGACCCAGAGGTGGGCTGCTGGGGGTTTGTGGGGGTTCGGGCAGACCCTTAGCAAAGATTCTGCAGGGATCGCTGAACCCCCCAAATCCCACTCCTGGCTGGCCACTCCCACTCCATCCCACCCCTCCCAGGAGTCTCCATGTGGCCCGCTGTGGATGCAGGTAAGTGCAGGGTGTGCGTGGAGGCTCAGGGAGGGAGAAGAACGGGATTCCCTAGAGTATCCAGAGCCCGGGAGAGGCCGTTTTCACCCTCCCAGAGGCTCCAGGAAATCTCTGCATCTTGGGGAAGGCGAAAACGCCCCCCTCACCATGGTGCAGGAGGCCGGATAGGCCATACCCACCATGGCCACGCCCACCATGACCACACCCACCCAGCAACCAGGCAGCAAACCCATTGCTGAAGTTTTTGAAGCCCACCCCTAACCTGGCACTAAATCTACAGACATGTCCAGATATAGTCGGTTGGATACAAAGGCTGGTTTTATAAAGAAATACCTGTGTTAATGTTTCAGTGCAATATTGCAATTTATTATGCAAGCTTGTTTCTTAATTTAGCAGCTGTGGGTCCTCGATCCTCTTCTGCCGCTCATTTCTTGGCTTCTTGTATTATCATTTTCTTTCCAAATCACTTGGAAATGCCATTCCAGCATCCATGCTGTTCTGATTGTTTATTTAGAGGCTGTACATTTGTAAAAAAAATATGATAGAACAGAATTTACAAAGAACCTGATTTGCCCTTGGCAGGTATAAAATGAACTCTGAATAAATGGATTAGCCCCTAGTTGTTAATGCTTTCCTTTAAGGCACTTTTTGTGGGGGTATTATAATGAGTCTTGACAATGTACATTGATCTTAAGAATTCAAAAGTTACTGATCTGGAATACGGAAATATGGCTTAGTTAATAACTATGGCTAATATTAGGTCAGGCTACAAAAGTTTGTTTTACACTTTTGGGGAATAAGGGACATAATTAAGATTGAGCCAGTTTGTTGTACAATTCCTAAAAACTAACATTATTCATGATCCCACATGTTGGTTTCATTCCTTCTTGGAACAAGGGATCTGGGAATTCATATTATGATTTTTCTTTGATTATCTTATTTTCATTAATGAGGTCACCTCCAGGTTTTCATTCTGCTTTCTCTTGTACTAATAGGATATTACATTTACATGCTGGCCCAGGTCAGTTCTCAGTATTCTGAAGAAAAGTTCAGCTTCAGGACCCACATTTGGATCCAACTGTACTTTTGAATTCTGCATCCATTTGAATGCAGAAATTTCAGCGTTTTGATGCATCAGCACGGCCGTTCTTAGCTGGCCATGGCTGGTCTCAGAAGTTAAGCCATGTCAGCTTGGCTTGGATAGATGTTGGCTAGACTTGGGAAGTATAAGAAAAAAAAAACTTGGAAGAAGGCTATAGCAAGGTGTTTTCATAATGCTGCCAGAAATACTCTACAGATTCATTCACCAGGAGTCAAGTCAAATTCAAAAGCTTTATTTAAAGCTCTTTACAAGGAATGAATGGTGACACCGACATGTGTTGCTCCAAAAATGTGTTGTGTAGGTGGATAAATTACATATGCCACTTGCTCTGTGGTCTACCTGACTTTGTGGCAGTGAATCTTGCTCTGCCAACATGATTCCTCTGCATCTGATAATTTATATTGGTGTATAGTTGGGAGCTCCAAACTTTTAAGACTTGTGGACTTCAGCTCCCAGAACTGGCTGACTGGGGTATTGTGGGAATTGTAGTCCACAAGTCTTAAAGTTGCAAAGTTTGGAGACTCCTGCTATATAATAGTGGCAACTCTGATGATAACTGAGTTCTGCCAATACTGATTGAAAGCCTTTTAATGGAGTCAGGCTTGCCAACCAGATATCCCCAAAAGTCAACAATTAGAAGCAACAAAATTTACATTCCATATAAGGAAAAGTCAACAGTCATTCTTCAAAGTCCTGCCAAGGAAATGCCAAACTTAGCCAATGTGTGGCCCATACAGCTTGGCACAACCAGTGATGAATGAGCCTAAGCTTGGCAACCCTCCTGGCATTCAAAAAAGCAAACAATCAGAGGCAGTCTAGCACTCACGATGGAAAGAAAACAATCTTTTTTTTTTAATGTCGTGTTCATGCCTGAGGTTCATAAAAGCAAGTGGAAAAAGCAGGCTTACTTTTTTTTTTAAAGCATTATTTGAAACACAGCGGGGTGAATATCTGCAAAATGGTTTGCCATCCTATTCTTCCCCAAACAATGGGGAAGCTTCTATTATTCTGTGTTTCTCCCCGTGGATACAAATCTTCTTTTAATGGACTTTCGCTGCTGTTTGAATTAAGTTAGATCACTAAACTTGTCTTTCTCAAATCATCAATCCCCAATCTGAATCAAATCTTCTCAAGTTTATTATCTCTCTTTCTCTGTCTCCTTACTGTTGGATTTGATGGGAGTGAACTTCTTAAATATGTCATGTTAATTTCACAGATTTCAAGAGATCTGGCAATTAGAAGGTCATGTTAATGAGGTGGAATTAACAACTTGAAATACATCCATGTTACAGGGTTAGAATAGTTCAGAAAAAACATTTATATCAGATAAAACAATCTATCACACTCAGCATTTCTGTTCTCATAGTGGCCAGCCGGATAACTAATGGAAATCTAATAAGCAGGATACAAGCACTGTTATGGTTTTTCTATGCTTTGCCAAAGGCAATTTAGATTTCTTTTTAATTTCAAATCTCCCATTATTGTCTGGGTCCCTGGTATCTGTCAGAACCTCTGGTGTCACATGATTTATAATTAAGATAATTTTCTTATTGATCTAGCCTTTGATGATTAATGAATGGTGGGGGAATGAACATTGAAAAGGGGGCCTTGCCTTAGATATATTAAGTCCTTCCCAGAAAAAAAACTATGCCAACTCTGGCAAGAAATATCAAGCTAAACCATGCATTTCCCGTCAAGTTTGTAATGCGCTGAAGTTTGTTTGCTTTGTTATTATTATTTTTTTTCTGGTCTTTTATTCTGTGCCTAGGTGGCGCAGTGGTTAGAGTGTTGAACTGCAGGCCACTTCTGCTGATTCAATCTAGCGGTTCAAATCCCA
>JANHFL010006103.1:32148-50069 GCA_032468155.1 Oxyrhabdium leporinum
AAGAAAAAAGGCACCAAATTCCGTTTCTCTTTGGCACAGTCAAAGGCAACAACATTACAACTACAACTTTTTGCTTTTACACAGCAATATGCACAAGCCATTTCTACAACAGTAAGATATTGTTGTTTTAACTGTCATAAATCTGGACCTCTTTTCAGATATCTGAACGTAAATCAGATGACCATGGGGAAGCTGCAATGGTCATAAATGTGAAAAATGGTCATAAGTTACTTTTTTTCAATACTTTGCAACTTCAAACGTTCACTAAATGAACTGTTGTAAGTCAAGGACTACCGGTACTGAAAACAAAAGAACAACTAACGTAATGGTTTCATTTGCTGGTATCCGCTAACTATAGTAAGCACAATGGCCTTGACAAAGAAACTTCCAAAACATTTTATTGAGTTTTCACACAATAAAAAGTTTTGCTGGCCCTTGTGATATCCCCTTCCCTTATTCCTTTGGACACATCCTGAAGCAAAGCTATAAGGAATGATTACCATCAAGATAGCTGCCAAAGTGAAATTATCAGGAAGGTCTTGAAGCAATCAAATGAAAACTTTGTACATTTTGCAGCTGTTTTCCACTTTCGAGGATTGCAGTCATTTATCAAACGATTTCCATTGAGTTCAAGCTCTACACAAGTATTTATTTTCAGGGCTGTCTAACTGCAGGAAAGACATTCAGTGTAGACAGCTTCCCTATCCTGATGCCTTACAGAAACATTAGAGGAGAATTTCTGTCATTAGCAGCCAACGTGCCATGCACAGATGAGGTCATGGGAAATTGTAGTCCAAATTAGATTAAATCTGGGCTTTCTAAAGGATCAGTTTCTTAATTGTGCCTGAACAGAACACATTCCTATTTTTAGAAATTTACACACCCACCACATATGTAAAATTAACTTTTTTCTTCACAGAATTATAAACTGAACATTCCTAGAGATAATCTAGTTTGCCTCTGAATTCTTCTTGCAGTATTCCTGTGAGGAGAGATGGCTGCCCAGCTTTTGCTTAAATTTCTCAAAGGTTCTTTTCCCCCCAAAAAAGCAACTGTACTATGTTTTCCTTGAGGAGAAAGAAGAAAATGTTTCACTTCTCATCCAAGAATCTTCATCAGTTCATTCACAACCGATGAAGCTTCTTGGATGAGAAGTGAAACGTTTTCTTCTCCTTCCTCAAGGAAAAAAACCCAGCCCAGTTGCCTTTTGAAGAAGACAACTTTGAGACAACTATGACCTGGATGACTGAGAATCAACAGACATATTGCTTAAATACTTCCCCCAGAGGAAAATACACTCATTCCTGGAGCAATATTTTTCTCTCTTAAACATTGATTCTAGTTTGGATTCCCTCCCCTGATTTTTAGCAAAATCTGTTCCCTGCATTTTTCACCTATTGACTACAGCAGAGGTGTGAAACGTAAGGTCCGGGGCCTGGATCTGGCCATCAGGGTGCTTAGATTTGGCCCACAGGGCTACCCTGGAAATAGTGAAAGATCAGCCTGTGGTGCCTCTGCCAACAGAAATGGAGCTTGCGAGGGCTATGTGCAGCTCTCCTGAGCTCCGTTTTCACTGGCAGAGGGTTGCAGGAGCCCATTTTTGCTGGCAGTGTTCTAGGGCCACCACAGGCACCCCTCAACACATGCAGGCTACGCCCAACCTGGCCACGCCCACCCCGTCCCCCCGAGATCAGACACAACCCTGATGCGGCCCTCAATGAAATTGAGTTTGACACCCCTGGACTAGAGTGTTGTTTTCTACAGGATTTTCTGCTGCCTGTTTTGCTGGAAGCCTTTTAGATATTTGAAAACAACTGCGTCATTTGTCACAGATCTCTAGGTAGCAGACAAAAACTCTTCCAGATGTTCCTCTTAGAGTTATCATACCTCCCACTGTTGCAGATGTTTCAAGTTATCCATCTCCAAAGGCAAAGCATCCTAATTTCAAGCAAGAAATGGAGGATGCTATATTATGAAGTTTGAGGGTAGACAGATTAGTGGCAGGTTCTTTAATCTTCCTGATGTATTAATTCCAAATAACTACTACAAAACTTAAAATTTTTAAAGGAACTTTTTGGGCTGATAAGTATTTAGCAACCGGCACAAAGCTTGTACTAAATAGTAATAACCAGGCCTTTTAAGCAAAGGAAAAGTAGCATCAGGCATTTTTGGGAATTAATTTAGCAAAATACAGTTTTGTTCTGCCCAAATATTGACACTTTGCAATCTCCACACCAAACACTGTATTCCTTGCCACAGTCCAACCCAGTTGAGCACATTACAATAAAGTTGAAAAAACTGCTGGAGCTGAATTTCCAATTTTCCCCCAAATGGAGTCAGTCTTGTTGGAAGGAGGGACCAATTAAATGCACGAAAGGGCACTAATAGCAAAAGCTAGCTGAGCGTGACAGCTGAGAAACGGGTGACATGGCTAGAGAATCCCTCTTTCCATTTCTATCTCCCTCCTTCGCCCTACCAAATCCAACAATAAAGAAGGCAGCAGAAGAGAGCTAAAATAATATTGATATTCATATAGTACCAGAGGCAAAGATAATATCTCAGAAAGATGACTATTTGATCCAAGGATCTGGCAACTTATGGAAGGCAAAACTGAGAAATATTGTACTGGGTATTTTGAAAAATAGACTGCTACTACAGGAAATTATGAAAAAACAATTGTTCTTCAGGTACGATGTGTGCTAATGAAAAAAAAAAAACTACTGAAGGAGAAAGGCATCCCATCAGACTCAACTAAATCCAAACTTGAAAGGCCAGCTGTCAAAAATCAAGGGCAGCAAGACATACATTTGCTACCCTTTTCTTTAAAAAAGAATAGGGAAGGCTGCCTTGCCTCAGAAACCCCCAAAATATGTATTTTAGGCTCAATTATAATTTCACTTTCATCAGCAGTTCTGAAACAATGGAATAATTGTTCTTGAATGCAGAAAAGTTAATCATTCATATGGCAGGATTACATTAGACTGTATTCCCTCATTTACAATAAATAGCCTTTTGGAGGACATGTAATTCAAGCCATAGCATCTGTTCTGCACCTGGAAAGATGGCTAGGATGCTGCTCTAAGCACTGTGTCTATCAAAGGGCAAAACTTCTGAATCCACAGAAAAAGCACAACCTTTTGAGGATTACCATGTCATGCCTTCTTG
The DNA here is from genome assembly GCA_032468155.1 of Oxyrhabdium leporinum. NCBI lineage: Eukaryota > Metazoa > Chordata > Lepidosauria > Squamata > Cyclocoridae > Oxyrhabdium > Oxyrhabdium leporinum. The sequence goes on from JANHFL010006103.1 coordinate 35,314, forward strand.
TGAGGAGTGACTATAGCATGGATAAGATGCTTGAAAGCAAGCTTGTATAAGCCCTGGAACATTTCTAATCTTCCCTTTCTTCAGAAGGTTGTGGAAAAGATGGTTGGATGACAGCTACGGAGGATCTCTAAGGAAACAGATTATCTGGTCTCGTTTCAGTTTGGCTTCAGGTCAGGTTATAGTACCAAGACAAAGTTGGTTGTATTTGCTGATAACCTTTGGTGGAATTGGTGTGGAGGTGATATTGTTATAATAATAGTGTCTAGAATAACAGAGTTGGGAGGGACCTTGTAGATCTTCTAGTCCAACCCTTTGTACAAGCAGGAGACCCTACACCATTTTGGACAAATAGCTGTCCAATTGTTTCTTAAAAAGATCCAGGGATGGAGCACCCATAACTTGTGAAGGTACCCCATTCCTCTGTTTAATTGTTTTCACTGTCAGGAGATTTCTCCTTAGTTTCTTCCCCATTCTATGAGCCTTGATCTCTCAGTAGATTTTGATACTGCCAACCAGGATCTTTCAGATTGATTGTGGGGGTTCGGAGTGGGAGACAATTTGTGCAGTGGTTTACCTCCTTCCTCGGTGATTGGTTTCAGTCAGTGTTGACAAGGGGGAGAGATACTCATGGCCCTGCAAGTTTGGGGAGCCTCAAGGCTTGATGTTCTTCTCTGTCCTATTCAGCATCCATGTGAAACCATTAGGTAAAGTCATCAAGTCCACATCTCAATCCTGAGAGGCACATGTGAAGCTGTCAGTGTCTTGATCCAGTGGAGGCTGTTTGGATCTGGATGGAGCAGAACAGATTTCAGCTCAATCCTAACAAGACTGAGTGGCTAGATGTTGATGGGGCTACACTTTCCCAGTCAAGATTGGGGGATTTTTCTGGACACACAGCCTTTGCAAAGATATATATTAAGCACCAGTTGGGAGGCCTTTCAGACAGACACTTGCGCCCTGGTTACCTCATGCTTGGATTATTGCAATCTGCTCTATATGGGTCTGCCCTTGAAGATCACCTGGAAGCTACAGCTGGTTTAAAATGCAGTGATGTGAGCAGTATCAGGTGCCTTTCAATTATCACTACTGCACAAGCAGCATTGGCTGCCATTTGGTTTTCAAGTGCAATTCAAGGTGCTGGTTATTAGCTATAAAGCCCTCTATGGCATGGGGCCTGGATGTCTCCAATTGTTTTTGCCCACCCAGTATATTCCAGCACGGTAGCTGCAGTCCATTAAAGATTACCATTTTGTGGGATCTAGGAAACATGACTTCCCCTTTGAGGCTCCCACCCTCTGGAACAACATCCCCGCCCCCCGGAAATAAGGATGGTGCTCTCTTTCCTGGAATCTAGAAAGTCTTGAAAATGTGGCTTTGATCCCAGGCCTGGGGTTGATGTTTGTCATTGTTTAATAGCCCCTGTTTTGTTTTGTGGGTTGTTAGCAAAATAATTTAGGCTAGATTGCCTGTTGAACTAATGCTCCTTGCTGTTTTTGTACACCACCCAGAGTCCACTGGAATTAGGCTTCTGATACATTTAAATAAACAAACAAATGACGTACAGAACCTGCTCTAAGAAGTCAAGATTTTAGAGCACCACATCTGAGCAAGATTCCATTCCTGGCTTTTTCTGATAAGACAAGGTAAACTCCTTTCTGAAATGCTGGAAAATTACTCCCAGTGAGCTTCACAACGCTGAGGCAGATGGCTTGATGGTCTGATTTAATACATATGGTAGTAGCTTCTCTCATTCTAATGGTATTATTACACTCAGTTCTAAAACTTCACAAAATAGACACTGGAGACCCTCTTATAATTATTCATTCTTTCTCCTTTAAATCAGAATCATTTCTATGAGGATGCAATAGTGAAGAATATAGGCAGCTCAGGGTGGAATTGCTGAACTTGATTCTTTTCACGGGGATGTTATCCAGTACCCAAATAAACAGGAACTAGCCCCAGAGTAGACTCCAAAGAAGCAGAATAGAAAGAGTATTGATACTTTTAATCTCTGAGTAAGCTAAGATTCCCGAGAGTCTTGAACAGTCAAAAATACAAGCAAATGGATCATCAAACAAATCAATCCAGGGTTGTCACTTGAGGCACAAATGGCAAGACTCAAATTATCCAACATTGGACAGATTATATAAGTCTTCATATAATGCTCAGAAACATGAAAGTAGGGAAATGAAAAGGGTATCCAGCAGCTTGGTGAATGGATTCAGTTACAGTGGTGATGAACGCAACATTGGAACCCATGAAAGACCAGATTTGGGACAGATCATCATGAAGAAAAAAAACCCTATGTTTTCTAGAAATTGATGCCAACTTGATGGTACACTATCAGTAATCAAAAGGCACATATAAACAAGAATAATCAAGAAACAATACCCTAATCAAGCTATCCCATATAAATACATAGCCAGCAAACTCCACTCCCCTTCACATCACTGATGTTATCTAGCCTGGTAATGAAACACATACTGGAAGAGAAGCAAGCTCAGAGAACACTAAGAACCCAGCAATTATGAATTCAGATATGAGATGTGCCTGAAAAAAAATGCATTTCCAGCTTGTCCATGAATTTGCTTGTGGCCAGGTGTAGAATGAAAGAGAATGTTCCCTGATACAATACTTCAAAGTCCAGGTCAAAACCATGAGCCAGGTGATGCTGCCAATGTTTGACAGGTGATGCTGTCTAAAGTATTTCTGAATGTCATTTTCCATAATGAATCTACTTCAAAAGGTTACAGATTAACATTAAGCATATATATTGTGGTTCACTTATGCAACACTATACAGTCTCTAATTGAGAGCAATTAGCATCAATGTAGTGAAATCTGGCCACGACCCCAATCAGTAGATATGCAGCATTTGTCTGTAAACTCAAATGAAAACACAAAGAAATCTTTAAAAAATTAAGTGGGATCCAGGCTACTTAACATTTGTCAAGCCACAATGATGCCTAGAGAACAACCAGAACCATAAATCTAGCCATACCCAAGACATTGATCAGGAAGAAATGTACTGAAATAAATTTGGAGAATATATCTAAATATTGCTCTCCCCTTGCTAAAGAGCATATTATTTGATTTCTTTAAAAAAAAAATCACTTCTTAGAAGTCAAAGTTTTGAGTGATTGTAGTAGTGTTGTGCTTGGAGTCATTTACTAGGAACTCCTAGTAATTATGTAGTAAAATATTATTAGTACACCCTTTGGATGGCTTCATAGGATTTCTGGTATAAAGCTGATACAAAATGTGACTTATGTTTTAGGGTAGCATATTACGGAGTTTGTACTTAATGGTGTTCAGAGTGAGTATCTTATGTATCTTTCTGTTCCTGTGATACAAGCTTTCTTAGAGCTGGACCTATAGCCTTTTAAAATAATCTAAATAGAGGTGGAAGGGATCTTGGAGGTCTTCTACTCCATTCCCCTGCTCAAGCAGGAGGCCCTGTACCATTTCAGACAAGTGGCTGTCCAGTCTCTTTTAAAAAAACTCTAGTGATGAAGCACCCACAACTTGTGAAGGCAAGCTGTCCACTGGTTAATTGTTCTCACTTTTAGGAAGTTTCTCCTTAGCTTCAGGTTGCTTCTCTCCTTGATTAGTTTCCATCCATTGTATCTTGCCTTGCCATCTGGTGCTTCGGAAAATAAGTTGACTCCTTCTTCCTTGTGACAACCCTTCAAATGCTGAAATACTACTATCATGTCACTCCTAGTCCTTCTTTTCACTCAACTAGCCATAACCAATTACTGCAACTGTTCTTCATTTGTTTTAGTCTTCAGGCCTTTAATCATCTTAGTTGCTCTTCTCTGCAACTTTTCCCAAAGTCTCAACATCTTTTTTGTAATGTGGTGACCAAAACTGGTTACTATATTCCAGGTGTGGTCTTACTAAAGATTTATATAGTGGTAATAATACTTCACATGAGTTTAATTCTATGCCCTTGTTCATACAACCAAGGATTGTGTTAGCTTTTTTGGCTTTAGAATGGACTTATTTTCAGAAAGCCACCAAAATATTTTTCTTCAGTACATTTGACTGGAATGTATCTGTGGAATCCTGCTCTATCACTGTGGTGGAAACAAAATCTTTTCATCGTGAGAAGCTGCTATGGATTTTCTGGATTCTCGGAAGGAGTGGCTTTGTTGGAAAGACAGAATAATGTTGAACATCAAAAGAAGCCCCCAGCATATGTAGAAAAGAGTGGGCTTATTTAATTCCTTTCCAGCTGGGAAAACAGATCAGCCTGTTGATATTTGCCATCCTTAATTGCTAGCTCCTTCGGTGGCTCAGCTTCCCCATGTGAAATCTCAAGAACTCATTCAGAGAGAGAGAGTACTTTTTTTCTTCCTTATTTATTTATTTCATGATTTTTGTTGTTTCTGCCTGCATGCTGCTTTCTTTGCTCCTAGTTTACTGAAGCCTTTGAACCCCTGGAGATGGCTGAAAGCAAATATAAATATTAAAATTGTTATCAGCTGCCCAACAGAAGGGGTTTGGCTTAGCCTAGATCACAACCATCTCCACTTGATACATACTGGCTCTGCAGGAAAAGAGAGGTAAATTCTGGAAGATTTTCTAAATTACATACATATATGTACATTTCCACTAGACTGTTCCCTTACGGGGTAAGCAATCTTATGCAAAGTACAGAAAAAAGAGCAAGAAATACTAAGCTACAGAAATTGCTGATATAAATTAGGAATAGGAGACACACCTTAAAACTAGTTTACATCAACATGACTTGCTATACCATTTCATGCCTTTCTATATATGCAAGCCATCCCACTTCCATTGTAGCTATACAGCGCTTCATATTTTACTTTTTTAATTTCAGACTTCTCATCTTTCCTTTTTAAAGTTCCACTTCCAATAGTTCCTTAGTCCATTCACTTGTAGTTCAAATATTTTAACTGCAATTCGGTTCTCATTCATTCACACTAGCTCCCTGGACTGGTCATTACTTTCCTTGTAGAATATTCTTTATTGGCCAATTGTGATTGGACACAGAAGGAATTTGCCTCCTGTGGATAAGCTCCCAGTGTACATGCAAACAAAAAAGTAATACTATCATAAGATACCAAGAGTAGAAGGCAAAGGGAAAGATGAGAAGGATAATAGTAATAAGGCCCTATTACATGGGTAAATATCTTTAGACATAGAACAGTGCTTTTTGGAATTAGGTGTTCAGAATTAGGAGATTAGGGGTTCAGCAGAGTGGTCATTTATTTCTATATTCAATTCATCTTTATTCACTATCTATTCCAGGGGTGTCAAACTCACGGCCTGCGGGCCAGATGCGTCATGTGCTGGTCCCACCCCCGCCCGGTTTCGTGAAGGGGAAAAAAGTCCCGATATGTCACGTGATGCCACCATGACAACATGAGTTTGACACCCCTGATCTACTCATTCTTGACTCTGTCTCTCCTTGTTTTACCAAACACAATAGTCAAGTATCTCATTTTTACTGCATTTATCTTACCTTTATGTTTTTCCTGACCTACCCAATTCCCTAAAACCAAATGGGCAGAAACTCACTCTTATTCAATGCAAAATTATTACAATTTCTTTTAACAAACACTCATTCCTTCACGGGTTTCTGCAAGGTTGATCAAAAAGTCAAGATGTTGACCATAATAAACAGGTAAAGCTTTGATCTCACTACTGCAGTCATTGTCTTAAGATTTCTGACCACAGCATGTGAACCCACTTGTATTCCTTTGAAGAGATCACCTACATCATTCTGATATCGAAATTTTCATATATTATTTTTTTACCATTTTTAAAAATCATTAACCATCATTCCACGGTGGTGCAGAGGTTAGAGTGCAATACTGCAGGCTACTTCTGCTGACTGCCAGCTGCCTGCAATCTGGCAGTTCAAAACACACCAGGCTCAAGGTAGACTCAGCCTTCCATCCTTCCGAGGTGGGTAAAATGAGGACCCAAATTGTTGGGGGCAATATGCTGACTCTGTAAACTGTTTAGAGAGGGCTATAAAGCACTATGAAGTGGTATATAAGTCTAAGTGCTATTGCTGTTCCAGGGAAAACGATATACAAATTCATGTACTTGCATTAGTTTTTGCCAGTTATGTATTGCTTGCAAGCATGTATTCCATTTTCTCTTGTCAAATGCAATTCTTTTGTTCTTTGGTACATTCATTTTCAAATTCACAGCCTCATTGCAACATAAATCTGTGCTATGTTTACAGCTAATCCTCAATTTATAACGATGGGGACTGGAGAATTCACTATTAAGTGGCACAGTCATTAAGCGAGGCATATTGTGACCACACTCAATTTTATGACCTCTTTGCCATAGTAGTTAAGTGAGTCACTAAGGCATCATGGGCCAGAGACTTGCAACCTACCCTCCTAGCTTCCTCTTTGTCTTCGTTTGGTGGAAGATGGCTGGGAAGGTCACAAATGCTGATCACGTGACCATGGGATGCTGCAACCATCATAAATGCATGACAGCTGCCAAACACCCAAATCATGATCACATGTTTGTGTAGACACTGCAAGAGGTCTAACTGTGAGGGCCAATCATAACTTACTTTTTTCAACATTGTCATAATTTGGAATCGTTGTTAAATAGTCATTAAGCAAGGACTGGTACTACTACTGCAAATCATATGAGCTCATATGAAATCATTGTGAAAAAGCACACACATTTACATTATAACCAACACTCCTTTAATGTCCCCGTGAGCATTTTTTTGTACATCTGCCCATAAATTCATTTAACAACCAAGCAGACGTTATATATCGTTCTTCAGTGTTGAACCATTCACTATACCTTCCGTGTTAAACCATACCTTCTATTTACTCTCACCAATCAGTTTATTTCTATAATGCTGTTTCTGCATTTAACAACTGATTCTACATCCAAACAGAATTTTCCATAATTCCTAGTTACTTTATCAAATCCTTCCTCTAAATCAATGTGTAAAAAAAATATTCTCACTCATATTCATTCTCTCTACATTCATCTGGCCTGTGCACTCCCCAAATAGCAGAATGCTTCACTGCCCCTCCTAAATTTTGTTCACTGTCAGTTCTTGTACATTTCAATCAGAAAGGAATGCTTCACTAATTCATGCTCTTTTAATTTTTACATCCACTCTTAATTCCTTCCCTTTGGAAAAGGGGAAAGTAACAGCATTCTTCCAACTGTCGGGCACAGAATCAACTCTCACAACATATCCATATTTTAACATTTTCCAGTTATGCCATCTACACCTGCATCCTTATAATTTTTCAGTATTCTCATAGCATTTATGACTTCCTTTAAATCATCTTTTTTTTAGACACAAACATTTATAGCATTCATTTCAGTCTTTCCATTCTCTCACTGAAATCATTTCATCATTTTTGTTAATTTTATTCCCTCGGCAGGAGGTTCCTTCCTTATGCCTTTCTATACATTTCCAGAATACTTTATTTTCACCAACTTCTGTCAAATCCTTTCATTCTAGCTTCTTCTGCTTCTTTTCTTTTTTCTTTTCTATGACTCTGCAGGAGAAGGAGTGGCAGAACCTGGGGGTGGAGTCAAAAAAGGGATCAGCCTAGAATCCCTATGTGGTCATAAGTGGACTCAGTGCAACCCTTGAATTCCGTGATCCTTATCTAAGTCCAAGAAGTGCTAACCATTAGTTGGGAAGATTCATGTGCATAGGCTGTTTAGGGTTTAATCAGTTTAATTGGACCTTCATGTGTGAACCTGTTCTTTCATATATGACAGGCTCTTTTTCAAAGATTTCACTTGGATCATTACTGTGAGAAGAATTTCCTAAATGCAAGAAGAGGCTATGCTCTTCTGCTGTCCATAAGGCTCCTCTAAATCACATTGTAAGGTCAGTTTTCCCTGGCTGATATTCAAATGTCACCGCCTGTAAGAAAAACTGCCACCAATGTTCATACGGAATAATTACTTGTAAAATCCAGATGCTCCATCTGATCTCCCCCCATACACGCTTCCTCTATAGAGAAGGTGGGCAATGACTAAGCAACCTCAGACAAAAACAAAACTTTTCATTAAAAGCAACAAAACAAAAGAGGCCTAATACAATCCCCCCAGTTGCAAATAATATACAGCCATTCAAAGCTCACACCATTAACATCTTGAATCCAATATCTGGGAGAAAAGCCATTCAGAATAGAATACAGAATAGCAAAATTGAAAGAGACCTTGAAGGACTTCTAGTCTAACCCCTTGCTAAGGCAGGGGACCCTATACCATTTCAGACAAATGGCTATCCATCTCTTCTTGAAACTCCAGTGATGGACAATCCCTAACTTCTGGAGACAAGCCATTTTACTGGTTAAAGTGTTGGCTATCCCCGACAGCTTGGTGTCATCTGCAAATTTGATGAATACTTCTTCTATCCACTCATCTCAAACATTTATGAGGATTTTGAGGGTACTGGACCCAAGACAGAACATTGGGGTACTGCACTGCATTCTTCCGTCCATGTAGAAATAGTTCCACTGAGGACTATAAGTTGAGTGCAGTTTGTCAGCCAGTTACGAGTCCATTTGGTAGTGATGCTGCCTATTCCACATTTTTCTATCTCATCAAGAAGTAGGTTGTGGTCTACTTTGTCAAATGCTTTACTGAAGTATAAGTATATTATATCCACGACATTTCCCTGGTCCGCTAATTTAGTCAGTTTGTCTGTGAATGCAATAAGGTTTCTATGGCATGATCTGCTTTTGACAAACCCATTGTCAGATCCCCATAAAAGTGAATCTGCCATTCTTTTGAGGCAGGGAGGGGGAACCTGACATTCTTGTAACTTTCCACTGCCTTACACAGGGGGGAAAGGGTACTATAAATTGTATTAGAATAACTTTCGCTTTCCTACACTTTTGTTTTCCACTTTCTATCACATTCCTGCGAGAGGCCCTCTTAGGGTCCTTACCTATTTTTGAGATGACCGTTACCAAAACATCTTTACACCTGTGGATTGGCCAAGGGCCATCACAAGACCAGGGTGGGGTCTGGTAACCTTAAAACTAACTGTATTGTTCGAAGGAATTTAGAACTTGCTTTTACTTTGTCCTGCTATCACTTCTGCTCAATAAAAAGTATCCTGTTTGAAATTCACCATTTCAAGAGTTACTTTCTTGAGTTGGAAGGCGAGGGAGGGCCTGACACTCAAATCATTCATTGCATTTCACCAGATTTCATGGCATGTTTCCACCCTCTTTGTCTAATTATTTCAATTGAATGTTTTAGTATTGCATTTTGCAATGTTATCCTTATTTCTTTTCTCAACAATTCTTAGCTGAACAAAAACAGCAGACAGTTAAAACTCTGCATGATCATTTGTACAATCTTCATTCTGCTGCCTAACCATTAATACTGAAATGGCATAAGGGTCTGTAGAGATTCTCAGTCATCCAGGTGATTCTTGGATGAGAAGCGAAATGTCTTCAAAGAAAAAACAAGAAAGTCCAGTTGCCTCCTGAAAAAGCACCTTTGGGACTGAAATGGCATTTTCAAATTTATTATAAATTTATTATAGGATTGTAACATACTGTGGCTAAAATTAAAAGGAACACCTTCCAGAAGAAGAATGGTTGAGCTGCAACTGCAACTTCTTGTGTAAATACAATTTGTCTGGTAAAGAAATTCCTGTTTGCTTGACTGGATTGTAAAGTTTTTCTTGGCTAAAATTAAAGCTTGTTTTTTTTTAAAAAATACAGAGTTAGTAATCACAAATTGAGACTTGTCAGAGTTCTATAAGATATGGAATACATTTTTCAATTTCAATTCCAGTTAGGGCTTGAGTACTTTTCACACATGCAGTGATGCCTGGATGAGCCATCATAAATTAATAATGCAGACAAATTGTTCACATTATGACTACTCAGACACACCTATTTTTAGTAGAGATAACTCAACCACACAGTTGTGTTGAGAAATGGGAACTTCTTCTTTGCTGAACTGCAGATAGGAATAATGAATACTTTCACATGTTAATCTTACTCTTAAGCAAAATAATCCAACGATGTTAGAACAGAACATGATTCATTCTGTAGCTATTAAAAGGATCTATATGTACCAAAACACAAGGAAATCACAATTAGCAGAGGCATCCAGTTCTTTGTTTACTGCACACCCTTTAAGATGTCAACAAAAAAATAAAGCAGTCAATTTGAAATGGATATAGACCATTTGCTGCAGTATATAAGTATTTGTTAGTAGGCTTTAACAAAAATATATTCTTAAAAAACATAGCAAAAGTAACGTTATGAGACAATTGTCCACAAACTTGAGTTGCATATTTATCATAGTTTTCTCAATACTAATTGTTTCACCAGATAAAAAATTCAAAGTGAAATCCATCTTTATTAAGATTAAGGGAAAACCTAGAAGCTAAATTCTATCAACAAAAATATTCATTCAGGTTGTCTCAAAACATCACCTCACTCTCTGAACTGAATTAAGGTTTCTGTTGCAAAGATGGGCTGCCTGTGGAATAGTCTCTGCATGCGCTCAAGTGCACTCTCAATTTCTACTCTTATTTCAGGGTTGAGCACCATCACTAGAAAAGGAAAATACATACTCTTATTTGTTGCAGGAATTTAAACTGTACGGCATAAAAGATGGCCCGGCAGTGTGGTGGATGAGTTTCTCTGTGAAAAGTATTACACCAACTGGGCATAAATACTTACAGTCTGGCCTTTCTCGTCAACTTTCTCCTTTTTTCGAAAATTCCTTTCCAAAGGAACGCTACTGTCTTCAAATCGCAAGAATCTGTCCCAGGGGATAACTGGTAAAGCGGCCCTCTCCCTACGTGTCGACGTTTGGAGGCAAATAAGAAACATTACTTACTGGAGGTGAAAACCAGAGGTCGGCTGAGCAATGCAGCTGCATTTTTCTAGAGCTTGCACCCTGCCTGGCAAATCTGTCGACATGGAAGGGTTTCCCAAGTTCGCGCTGCCCTGTCCCAGAGAATTTCGATAATAGAATACTATTATCGTGGCTGAGCAGCCTGATTGCGACTCTTGCGCCTTCCTCTTGCTCTCGCCTTCGCGCAACAGATGGGGAGGAGCAGATAATTGTTTCTGCTCCAGGGGGAAAGCCCGCGCCGGCTCCTGAGCGTAGAAAAGGTTAAGTCCGCTCGCCCTAACAACAGAAGCTTCGGGAGAAGAATTCTGCAGCCGTGGCTCTGATTGCTGAGGACTGAGGACTTCGCTCGCTGAGAAGCGCACCTGGGCGGTGAAGGGAAGCGTTGCATTTCAGGCTCCCTCTTCAGGCTCCCAGAAGGATAGCTTCGCTTCAACTCCTGGAGAAAAAAGGTAAAGCGTCCGCGTCTGCGTTACATAGGAACTCACTTCCGCCTTTGGATCTAGGCGTGGTGGCTCTCTGCCAGATCTCTCGCCAGGATATCGCTCAATTCTTTCAATCCCTAGTGACTTTAAAATGGTACTCGGAAAACAGGGTGTTCCGTATTGATGCCGTGGTATGGAAGGGTCTTCAAGAGCCTGGCTCGGGCGACAGAAGCCTTATTGGGACTGCCTTGTCTCTGCAGCCTCCACACTTGGGGCAACCCACGGGAAGAACATGAGTTCAGCTCTGTTTTCATACATCGTCGTGGCTTTCTTTTTTCGAGCTCATTTGCTTTTTAAACTTTGAAAGCTTTGCCCGCTTGGTGGTAACACGTTTTGGGGAACAAAATACAGCCATCTATCTCGAATAGCAAACGCTATTTTTGTAGTGAGTCGGGAGCTGGGGCTCTTTGATCACAGAACAAACACACTGTCTCATCTCCAGCTTAAAGCCACCTTAGCTATTCTAGTTTTAAGTAGTATTTCCCTCATCTTCCAACCCAGTGTTCACGGTAGACCAGCTTTCTTGGTGTAGTTTAATGAAGCAATGGTGGAAGGCAGAGGTTGGAAGGAGATCAATTCTTGGACATTTTATGCTGCTGTGTGTGCTCTGGTTTTTGGGCGTTGCTCTCCATGGCCATTTTGGCTTGCATTGTGGGAATCACCAGAAACCTTACATAAGCAGATGCATCTATTTGTGGAACTGGTGCTTTCCTTAAGGCTTGTTATGTCCCTTTCGAACTTATTTTTTTAGAACCTGGATTGAGTGCTTGTTCTCATGAGCTTCAGATTTGAGCTGCACAGATTTAAATTAAACCATGAAAAACAGATGGATTCTGGCAGCTTTGAATTAGCTACATTATAGAATTTTGCATGGCAGTTTTTAATTTTATTTTCACTTATGGTAGTGTAGGAAGAATCATAAGACACCCCCCATGGACTCGATCCTCCCCAGAAAAGGTGAAGAAAAAATAATGCCTAGGAGTTAGACAATGCCTGAGAAGCAGCCCCTTGCTTAAGAGCCATAGTGGTGACCATGGAAATAATTAAACAATTAAGAAATTTGGTCCTGGGCTGCCCACTCACTTTAAGGGTCCCCCACAATGTCTATGCCATCCTCCTCAAGTCCCAGACCCAGGCTTTCACTTAGCAGCGGCTAACCCAGATTTAGAATTCTTCACCAATGTGTTATCCTATTTACATGAAGGGAAGCGAGTTTCAGGAGCTGCAGTCACTTCCCTTTATGAAACTGTTTGGGCTTCTTCATTGCCTTCCTCTTTCAGCGCCCAAGCAGCTGAACTCCTAGCCTTGGCAAAAATGTGTGAAGCTGCAAGGAATCAGTCTGCTAATATGTGCACCAATTCCAGATAAACATTTGAGATCTGTCATGCAACAGGAGCTTCATGGAAACAACATGGGTTCCTAACTTCCACCAGTCATGCCCATGCAATCTTGGTCTTTGACCTACTGCAAGCCATCCAGCTGCCACCGGCCCTGGCTGTCATCCACTGCAGAGCTCACCAAAAAGATGACTCCCAGCTTACAAAAGGCAGCCAGTACACAGATGCCACTGCAAAGTGGGTTGCCACCCAACTCATACCCTCATCCACTGCCCTCCCATCTATAAGGGTCAATGTAGGGACCCCTCACAAGGTTCTCCTAGGAAAGGGGTACCCTTTCCAATACACCAAATACTCCAACTGATCCCTAGACACCTTTGAGTCCAGGATTCTTTTTATTTCATAGTGAGTCTGACCCTCGATTACCACTGGCTTGGGGGGTGGCCGATCGGCTGGTTGGACTTGTGAACTCACTAGACTTCACACTAGTCTTCAACAGACTGCTATGGAACACTGGATGTATTTTCCCCAGTAACCAGGGAAGTTGAAGCTATACTATAACTGGGTTAATCACTTTCACTATAAAGAATCATCCCATAAATTTTGGCCCGAGCTTTCTTGAAGCTAACCTTAATCTCAGGTATGTCATTGACAGGTAAACCTTGTCTCCCATGTCGAACTCCAGTTGGGGAGATCGGTGCTTGTCTGCCTGCTTTTAATACTGCTTCGCTGCCTCACTGAGGGCCCTCTTGGTGTTTTCCCACCCCTTCTTCAGCGACTCCATCCACTCTGCTAGTGACATGAAGGAGGGTGGCTCCATGCCACTGGTCACCTGAAAAGGTGTCAGGCTAGTGGTACTGTGTACTGCATTGTTGTATGCTACCTCAGTGAACGGCAGTAACTCGACCTAGTCCGTTTGCTGGTAGTTGACATAGCACCTTAAGTATTGCTCCACCATGGCATTAGCTCTCTCTGCAGCCCCGTTAGTAGTCGGATGAAACGCTGAGCTAAGTTCCTGTGAGGATCCAATGGCGCTCATGAACTCCAGAACTTAGCAGTGAATTGAACCCCCCAATCTGAAATAACCCTACGGGGAACTCCATACAAGCTATAAATATGCTTGATAAATAGGTTAGCCATCTTCCACACTGACGGGAGTCCTGGGCATGGTATGAAGTGAGCTTGTTTGGAGAACAAGTCCACCATGGTCCAAATGACTGTGCTCCCCCCACTCTGAGGGAGCTCAACAATGAAATCCATAGCTATCTCTTCCCAGGGTCTGGACGGTTCTGCCACTTACTGGAGGAGCCTGGAGGGGGTGTTGTTGTTTCCCCGGCCTCATTTTCATCGCTGCACAAGTGGCACAGATTTTTACATAGTCCTCTACATCTTTTTTCATCCTTGGCCACCAAAACTGCCTCCAGGCCAAGTGCAGAGTTTTCAAGTAGCCAAAGTGTCCAGTTTGTTTGGAGTCGTGACTCTGCTGAAGAACCTGGAGCCTTAGGCTTCTGGGCACATACAATTTCAACCCTTTCCAGCCTAACCCATCCTTCAGGGTTAGTATCCCCAGGTTGTCCTTGTACCACTGATCAACCAGTAACTCGTCTTTCAGTCTTTGGGTCATTCCCCCTCCATTTGTGGTTCTCCTATGGGCCGCCTAGCCCCAGGTTAATGCCTGCGGTGCTGGCTGGGAAGGGGGGATGATTGGGTGGACCACCTCTTCCCGCTTACTATGGTACTAAGGCTTGCATGACAGAGCATCAGCCAAAAGGTTCTCTCCCCCCCCTCCCCCAGGATGTACTTCAGTTCGAAATTAAATCATTTGAACTATTGCGCCCAGCGGACCTGCTTGGTGGAGAGTTTGCGGGACATCTTTAGTGCCTCCAAATTTTTATGATCAGTCTATACTTCAAAAGGCACCGCGCTGCCCTCAAGGAAGTGTCTCCATGTCAGCAAGGCCTATCGGACTCCTGGACTCACGGCTGTCTTTAGAGGACCATCTGGCGGCCGTCACCAGGGGGGCTTTCCACCAGGTTCGCCTGGTGCGCCAGTTGCGCCCCTTTCTG
>JANHFL010006103.1:53819-75010 GCA_032468155.1 Oxyrhabdium leporinum
TTATAAGCTGTAAACCGCCCCGAGTCTTCGGAATGGGGCGGTATATAAATGTAAAAATAAATAAAAATAAAATAAAAGATTCAGCAGTCCATCTGTATCTGAAAGACAAAGGTCACTCTTTTGAAGACTCCAAAGTCCACATTCTGGATAGAGAGGACCATTGATTTGAAAGAGGAGTAAAGGAGTCCATCTATGTTAGAATTGAACAGCCCTCCTACAACAGAGGGAGAGGGATAAGACACCACCTGTTTCCTTTCTACAACATAGTCCTTTCAGCAGTTCCAAGAAGGTTCCACATCCATTTGCATTCTGATACAGGTGTTAATGAGGGCACAGAGGACACAGATAAACCCCCCAAGTTGCCTCAACAGCTCTCAGGTTAATGACTGCAAAGAAGTATGATCCCACCATCCTGCCAGAACTAATAAAGCTTCTTGGATGAGAAGCAAAACACCTTCTTCTTCCTTAAGAGGAAAACAACCAGTTGCCTTTTGAAAAAGCACCTTTGAGATTCTGGATCAGTGGTAGTATATGTAAAACCACAGTAAAATTACTCTTTTCTTCGGAATGCAGCAACGTAGTGAATCTTGGAAATGATCTATTTTCCCCTTTCTGGAACTCTTCCCTCACCCCAGTCTTCTCAAATCTTGTTCAAGCCACACAAGCAAGAAATCAAGAAAAAAGTATGGCTTGATGGCTTTGCAGCTCCTCCTTACAACGACCACTCAGATTTTTAAAGGAACTATCAGACCAAAGTATGCAATTGGAAGGAATGATCTCTAGGTGTATTTTCCTTTGAGCATATGCAAGAAACTCGTTTTATTTCCCTTTTTTTGAGTGGTGGGTAAATTTGTATTTCCAGGACCTACAGCAACTTAGCACATAAGCAGGATTCGCTGTTCTTCATTTTCAGTTCTGTGAGAGGAAAGTCTCGGATTGCCTTCAAACTGCTTTTGAGAGACTGGAGTTGAGAAAAATAACGGTGTGGCAATCCTCTTAAATGACTACCTGGGGAAGAATGTGATTGGCAGGGTAGCATTAGTCAAGTTTCTGAATGTAGGTATAAGATTCAGCATTGGCTGAGTGAAAGTCACAGCTGCCACAGTTTCAAAGCTAAGCTGAATAAGCATAGCTTCCTTTCAAAAATGCACACGTGCAATTTAAGGGCGTCTAGAGCCCAAGTAATTCACTTTCATTTGGTTCACATTTTCGCTTTTTTCCAAAGTGAACATTTTGTCTTGAGCTCAAGTATTCCCCATTTCTCTTCTGCTGGCCCCAGGCTCTCTGCTGAATTCCATCCACGTGTGCACAGATGGGATCAATCCAAGGCTGACTAGCCTTCAGCTTATCTCTGCTCCAAATGATTGATTCTCCCTCTTTAAGGATAATTTGCTGTTTAATTCCATGTACTGCAAATCCCTCTGTGAAATCTAATTCATTCCAATCGACAGCTCCCACTTTGGGGAAAGAATACTAGAGAACTGTCTTTTATTCTTTATTATCATGACCCATGTCATGCTTTTTACATTATGGATTAAAGAAAAACATCACATAATACAGTTCTGAATAATTGTGTGCTGTGTGTTTACATAGGTATATGCTTATAAGTACACATATTTTATACATCAGATAATATATTTCATTGGTTACTGATTAAGCTTATTGATAACATTATATTCTGTAGGCAGAGGTGTACACTGGGTTTCAAGTTGGATTTCTCTCTTGATGTCACCCAGATTAGTGGTTGCAATGCTAGGGCTGACTTCATTCAAGTTGTGAGTTTGAGAGAAAAAGCTTTCAAGCTCTTTTGAGCAATCAGACCATTACATTTCCTTTACCTCAAGGAGGTACCTGGGTCACATCATCCCCGTGGAAGTATTGTATGAATATGAAACGGAATCAAACCACTGTGGGGTACGGCATTCAGCTCAAATCCATGCTGAGCCATGATGAAGCTTATTGGGTGTCCTGGAGCAAGACACCATTTTTCAGCCTAATCTACCTCATGGTGGTTTCATCAGGTTGCAGTAAAATTGCTCCATTTATATTCTCCATAGCCCAAGGACTGGCAACTTGTGACCATCAGATATTGTGTGTTCCAAACCCTATGAGACACAGCCAGCATAGTGTGACAGACATAAGGTGACAGAAACAGTAATTCAAGATTCTATGGAAGATGCCACTGTTCCTTTGGGGGAAAAAAGGGTAGTGTAGTTGTACTCGTAAAGGCACACTTGACTCTCCCACAATATTGTCACTGATCATACATTGTTCCTACCTTGACCTACAGCTCCAGGTAGTCCTTGACTTATGACTACAATTGAGCCCAAAAATTCTGTTGCTGAGACATTTGTTAAGTGAGTTTTGCCTCATTTTATGACCTTCCTTGCCAGAGCTGTTAAGTGAATCACTGCAGCTGTTAAGTTAGTAACATGGCTGTTAAGTGAATCTGGCTTCCCATTTGACTTTACTGGTGAGAAGGTCACAAAAGGGGATCACATGAGGTTCAATTAGAGGCTTCCATACATTAATACCCTTAAAGTATTTTAAACTGACTAATAAGTTTTTAACAAAAAAGTTATGGAAGGGAGAAAAAACAACCTCCTAGTATTTAATTATTAAAATATTGTTATCTCACTATGATGGGGATTTTATTTTGTTTTATTTGTTGCATTTTGTTCATTTACGTATTGATTGGTTAGATTCACGTCTCACCTTTCTTCCAAGAGCCCATGACAGCTTCATGGGGATCTCCCTTCATATTATCCAATAACAACAGCCGTAACAACCACCTGTAAGATACACTGGGCTGAAAGAAAATGATTGGCCCAAAATCACCCAGGAAGCTTTTGTGGCTGAAAAGAGGATAGTCCCTGGCCGCTCAACTGCTGACTTCCCTTGTGAAAATGATGGGTTGAAGTTGAAGACACTGAGTGAATTCAAGCATCGTCCAAACACTAAATTCATAATCTTAGAGAGAAAAGATATATGTTTGCTCTCTATTGATGAACTGGTGCTATATCAATATAATGTGAAAGACTGATCAATATTACTCTGTGTGATCAAGATTTAATGCTATGTTTAAAACTGATACACACGCACACACACACACACACACACACACACAGAGTATTGTTATGCTTCAGAAAGCCAGTTGGATATAGTGGTTAAGGCATCAGGCTAGAAACCGGAGAATGTGAGTCTAGTCTAGCCTAGGCACAAAGCCAGCTGGGTGGACTTTGGGCCAGTCACTCTCTCTCAGCTCTAGAAAGGAGGCAATGACAAACCGCTTCTGAAAAATCTTGCCAAAAGACTGCAGGGACTTATCCAAGTAGTCTTGGTTGCACATTTTTTATCAATAGTTATGGTTTATGGAAGCTGCCCTCTTCATATTATTAATTGTAACCTATTACTAATTTTAACAATTGGTTTTCTTCTGTAAATACTAATACTTTAAAATTGGGAAATGGTAGAAAAAAGTTTCAGAGAATGAAAGCAAGTTGTTTTGCTTAAAAAACATGATAGAAAAGGAATATGCCAGTACTATTCATCTATTATCTTTCAGCCTGAGACCAAGATAATGTTTAGCCTATGCAAATAGGATTTTTTTAATAGATTTTTCATCCCAATAAATCCTACACGAGACCTGTTTCAATGAAACTGGAATAACTGTTGTGTTTCTTCACCTATTGGGGAGCTAAGTGGGAGCAAATATATATATATATTGCTGAGGTTTTTTTGTCAGTTGCTACCCATTCAGGAACTCAATGGCTGGTTTTCAACCACAGAAATCTTCAATCAAGTTTTAATGCAGGCTGATTAGCACCAATTAAGACAATTGATTATTTTTTAGCTGACAGCGAAGAACTCTTAATATATAACTAACCCACTCAAGTCTGTGTTTTCTGCTATGCATTTGAAATGTAGCTTTTTCTTCCTTATCCTGTAGGATCTCTGCTTACAGAACTCCTTCCTCAAAGCATTATTCCTGACTGGAGACATCTGTTCTATCCCAGTATCCTGGCACATTTTAGTAGCAATAATAATATTAGCAACAACAAAAACAGTGGGTGCATGGGTGCTCTGGATCAACCCCTCACAGAGAAAAGACAAGGTGTCTGCTGGCATTGTGGGGGATGGTATTTATACAGTTCGAAATGTAAACAGATTTCTACAGATATGCACAACAAACTGAAGGGATCGCCCTTGCTATGTCGATCCATGCATGGAAAGGAACTCCTCCAAAGAGCTACAAGAATAGAGTTCAGATCTGACCCCCATTTCTGCAGCCCTTCAAAGGAGTCCCCCTCCTCTGGCAGGCAGGCCTTTCATTCTAAAAGGGGTTCCTGCAAATATGGGAGTGCAGAAAATCTCATCTTTGCAGGAAGTGGTAGCAGCTTAGAACCTTAGAACCTGCTGGCTTCTCCATTAACTTTCTGGGCAAGCCAGCAGAGTGCTGCAAATGGCAACAGCATGATCACAAGGTACTTGGCAACCATTTGGCTACCAAGCACCCGGATCGTGATTCATGTGGCCACAGGGGTGATGTTTAACACTTTGCAATGACTGGAAATGCTTTATGGGACATAAAGCATCCATTCTGTGGCTATCATAATTCCAGATTGTTGTTAAATGAACGGCCATAAATTAAGGACTACCTGTGATTTACTTTAGAAATACTATAAAAATTATTCTCTTTTCACAAGGACAACTTCTCAGAGGAATAATCCTGGCTTTCTATACATGTGCTCATTTCAGGAACCCGTGTCATTCCCGTTTTCAGTGTTACTGTTTCAGAAGTGCTAATACCTATTTATGACCTTGCCAGGAAACAGTCTGGTACACTGACAGCATGCTTCCATTTCCAAGGCAATTGTCTCAGTTTTACATGTCGTTTGATTTTTTTTTTAAAAATGTTTAGGAGCTAGTTAAGCTTCATTTCCAAGGAGAGGAGCACCATCCAATCATTATGATTTCACTGACAAATTGCAATCACAAATAAAAGACTCCACTACACTTCACCTTCTACCGGTACAAACATTTGTAAAAAAAAACAAAAAACATTTAAATTAACAATAAATGAAATGTTTTCTTCTTTCAAAGGACTACATGAGAGGACATTATCTCTTGTAATTTGATCTACGAGCTTAAAGGCTCCAATACAGAAGAAATTCAGAGGACATTCGGGGTTATATCTTACTATACATTAACTATCAATCATTTACAATAAATTAAATGTCACTTTGCATTCCTCCATATAATATTTGAAGAACTACAGTATTTCTTTTCCTCCAAACTTTTCCTTTGAGTCAGCTTGACTCCTGGTTAATTTATGGAAAAGTATATTCAGGTTTTCTTGCTCATAGTTGGAAGAAAGTTGCCATTTCCTTTTTCCATATTTTTTTTTTACTCCTAATTTTAGCCTATAGTGCAGGTAGCTTCCTGTCCAAGTATAGCCTGATCCATTTCTTTTTAACCTCAAAGCTAGAGAAGACCAACCAAGTGCTAAGACGTGTAAAAATACGCCATGTTAAGAGAACTTCATTTTATTGTTTAGATAATGTAAGGACATGGCTATAATATTCACACAATATTACACATATTACATATACACAATAGTCTCCCTTAGTGATCTGTAGTTAACTTTGTTTTTCATGATTTCATGATACAGTACAAACATTCAAAACCTCAGAATAAATTTGTGAATATACTTGTGTATATAACACAAACAAAGCCACCAGTCTGTCCTATACAGAGACAGTACAAATACAGTTTGTTTCGAATGTCATGGTTCACTCACATGGGAGAACCAACAATAGCTGTGTCAATCTGGAGGTAAATTTAATTTTACAAAACAATTGCAGACTTTCAAGTTTTGAAGACCCCCCCATCTGCTATAGTGGTTAGAAGCCAGGAAAAAAAGGGAGAAAACTTGGGGTTTTGTTTATTTATTTATTTTGGCAACGGATGTCTAAGAAACCCCTTTTTCTAAAATTTTCAATTTTTCCTATCTTGGCTTTTAGATTTCATAGATCGCTGGGCTCAAAAGACTGTGGATTAAAAGGGAATTGATACCATGGATACAGCCTCAGCATGGATACTGAATGTTGTTATTAGACACAAAATAATCTTTTGGAAGATTAGAGTTGTACCTCTAGAGGTCTGTCTAGAATCACTGTGTATCGGAATTAAACTTTAATGTGTCTATTTTTGTGTTATTGTTCCTTTCCTAGGCCTACCATTTCTTTGCTTGCTTTTTGATCAATGATAGTAATAAATACATTACTTATTTAATTCTTTCCCCCTTTAAATTGGGCTGCATTATTCTTATTGACTTTTTATGTTTTATGTAAGCTTCTGTAGAAATCCTTGCAGGCTGAAGAGCAGGCTGATGAATGCTAAAATAAAACTGAACCATCTAGGTGGTTGCTGAATATGAAATGAAGTAAATGGGCTTTTGGTTTGATTTAGGAAGAATATTGTTTTATTTCCACAGGGTTCATCTGAGGAAATTATCCTGGTTAAAAGCCATTTTTTTTCAGATTACAAGTTCTTCAAATTGCTACACGAACAATCTCCTTGATAAAGGGTAATGAGTTACCTACATGTAGGTTACTCTCACGAGTAGATTATTTCCTGTTGGTCATGCTTACAAACAGGAAATGCTTCATCTACTTGGTGAACTAATAATGCTCACAAAACCCTGGTTCATCACGTGACAGCCAAAACTATATGGAGCTTTATACAGCACTCCATGAAAGATCCGCTAAAAAGAAAAATTCCCATAACAAAGTAAATGTCTCTTCTAACTCATAAAAGAAAATCCCTGGGAAAACAAAAGTAGAGGTCCTTTGAAGAATCGAAATTCTTGTTGTAAGAAATAACCACGTTTTTAGAGATTATTATTGAATCCAAAGATTTACAACCATAACCCCTTATAGTAGAATAATTGAAGTGTTGCCTAAGGTTGGAAAGACCCAAGTTCAAATCTACCCTTAGCTCATTAAACATGGGTGGCTTTGGGCCAGCCATTCTCTCTTAGCCCAGAGTACTTCATAGGATTAATGTGGGAGAAAAATGAAGGAGAATCCTCTGCCAGTTTTTCTTGATCTCCTGGAATAAATCTAAAAAATGAATAAATTGCATTACAACTATCTTTAAAGGTTGTCTCCAAATGGGCATGATCACCAAAATGCAATAACTCAAAGGTGCTAAGTGCTGATCTTGGGCATCATCTGTAGATGGAATAAAGTAATAGTTTTGCAACTGATATGGTCACAATGACTTTAAATATCCGAAACATAAAACATTGCTTGCTTTCCCAATATAAAACACCAAAGATGGAATTTTCTTAAGGAGAAGCTATTCTTGTGGTTGACAGCTGGAGTATCCGTGTTAAATTGCTCCTTTTTTCATGAAGTATTCACCATTTTCCTTGAGGCTAAATGTACATTTTAAAACAAAAATCTCATAATCTATTATCCAGTTTCCCTCCTAATTAAGACATCCAGTTAAATTAAATTAAGTCTCCAGGAGCAAAATAAATTCAAAAGAGAAGGAGACAACTTTTTTTTCTAAATACCAATGAATACTGATGAAAATAACATATTATTCCAGAGCATCAGAGGATTTACATATCTTTAATTATCTCCATGTGGTTTCAGTAATTCTTTAAATTAGGAATGTGCATAGTGCTTCTGGGAACTGGGTTTTTTTAATAGAAATGTTAAGTCAGACTATAAATAAATTCCTTATTTCAACAGATTATATCCTTGTGACTGACAGTAAATAAACACATGAGATTTGTTTCATTTTTTTAAAATTATTTTTATGAAGATATTGGGAATTAATATACTCACAGATTATTTTGCATCCTAGAAATTCAGCTGATTTTTTTCTCCCTACTTTCTCATGTAAATTCATTTCATTTCATTCATATGATAAATGACTTTATCATACAAAGTTTTTTTCCCCAGCAATGTGTTTGATTTTTTTGAATTAATTTAAAGAAATGCATTCTTCTTGCATTGTATTTTAATTGATGCATTATTTACTGAAAAGCCTGTTTACTGGATCAATACATTGAATTTAATTAAAGTAATGAGGGGTAGCAATAGAATCAGGAATATTCCATGAGCCACAAACATACAAATGAAAAAAATGGATCTGATTTTCCAGCCATTCTAAAGTTGACAATGCAAGAAGGTAAGAACAAGGCTAAGCTCATCTTGCCAAGTAGAAGTGGTTCGTTCACATGATGAAAATATAAAAGTAGGAATGGACGCAAGAGAAAACATGGATTTGAGGTATGATGCTCACTCTCCTTCTTAAGCAGAATTTTAAAACAAAATTCTTTACTTGATATGAATGACATTCAAGACTGATGAGCAAGTCAAATTTCTTCACTCATGTTCTGGCACCATACAATCATGGTACTGAATCAAAAAATCATCTTTTGGGGGCTAATTATTCTGCATATTTCGAAGCAGGACATTTTGCATTCCCTGAGACTTGTAGCAAGTGATGTCAGCATACTCTTCCCCATTATTTAGGCTAGCAGATAGAGGATAGAGAAATAGATGAAACATAGAGAAAGGAAGGGAAACAGGAAGAGAAATAAACTGAAGCAGTGGCAGCTCACCCAATACCAAGTCACATGAACATCAACAATGCTCCAAGACATGGCCATCTTGCAAAAGCCTGGACCTCCTATCTTCTGCTGATCCCTTCCCACTATCACCAGGATGGTAAGAGCTACGGAAAGTAAGCCAGCGGAGGAAGCCCCCAAACCCTTTTATCCTTCCCAGTTCCCATGAGAAGGACAACATCCTTGCAGACTTTGAAACCCAATCCTTTGATGTCAAATATAACTGCCCACAACTGTATGGGGAGCAGAAGGTAATCTGGATGGGAGGAAAAGATGGACAAGACGGAGATATAAAAATAAACTGGAACACTCCAAGATATGGAGCCAGGACAGCAGGACCTGCTCTCGTTCCTCTATGCTGGGTCTTCAAGCTGTGGTCTCAAACAGACTCTATATGAAGGAGCTGATTGGAGATTCTTTCTGATCATAGCTAGGAAAAGAGGCCCCCTAACTCTGCCCCTTTGTTCTCTGTGAGGATCTGTTGTCTTGCTGGTGTGGTGCATTTGTTGTGAGCGTTCTCTGGCTAGTAGAGCTGGTTAAGAAATGCTTGTTGAAAATATGACATTGGAATGTGATTCTGCACAACTATCACACTATCTGCCACCTGTCGAACAAATATGATTCAGCATGAACCTTCCGTGACTCCAACCACCCCATGATGCCAAACGCTTATCCAGTCCAGCCAATGGCATAGGGGGAAATTCGGGTTGATGTGACCATATGTCACAATACCTTTCCTGTCAGCCTAAACTATTCTGATTGTTGAGCATTCATGAATGGCTTATTTCCAATTTCATTGCTTATCTCTGCTATCTACTGGGAGATCACAACCTGCAGGACCCTTTTCCCTGTAATCCTCTTCTGCCAAAACATAGGTGCCTGCAGTAGATTATAAAATGGGAAAGCTTATCAAGAATGGCTACTCAGTATCCCAGACCCACCTTCTCCCACTTAACTTGTGATGCTCATACTTACTACCGATTCTGAAGCTGAATGGTTACTTTGCCTGTCTCCGTGAGTTACTCCTCCACTTCTAATGCCTGCTGTAGCAGGTGTCCTGCTCTTTCATCTCAATTCTCCATTGATTGGCTCAGCCTCCTGCATGTCTCCCTGGATGTTACATGATCTAGAGAAACCTGGAAAGCTTCTGTCATGGGAATATGTGACCCTGGGGGGGGGGGTACTCTCCTGCAAGAACACTAGAATTCCCATTTGTTTCTTCCTTCATAAAGTTTGTGAATTCAGGTATCTGTCACCTGAGGTGGGCCATGATAGAAGGAGTGGGAATAAGAACACACAGAATAGCTTCACATGTACAGTTTGTGTACTCTTTTAAAGTTTGTGTACCCGTTTGAATTTTCAATTTGTTTTCTTTTAATGATCCCGCAATCCCTTGCACTGGGATGGAGTCAGGACAACTGAATGAAGCTGAGTGTTTACTGGCTGGATGCCTTTCCTGACTCCTATGCGGAGTTTGCAGCAGGTATTTTCTCCTTGCGCCCAGGGAGAGAAATATCTGCCACTATCTAGAATTGAACTCACAGACTCCCGACTGTAAGCGAGAGCTCTACCTCTAGGCCACCATGCCATTCAACCCTTTTTGAATTTTCAATATTATTGTATAAATACAAGCTATTTTTTTCCTCAATAAATAAACAAATACGTATAATTTTTAAAAACTTATTTTTAAATTGGATCCTTTTGATCTAGTTTTGTGTGAAGAACAGATCACATTTCAGGACATATTTATGCAGAAATACTGAAAATTCAAAAGCATTCAAAAACTTTTAAGCAGTGTTGTAAAGTTTGGGGCAGTTTGGTATGTGGAAGAGTTGCTTTACTTCTCTTTTCTCTCTTCTTGGTGAATATATTTTTCAATATCCTTTTACTTAACCCATCCCTATTACTGAGTAATAACAGGGTGAATATGGGTTGCTGCTATGCAAATAAAGCAGTGTCAGTATTTGAAAACCACACAGCCCTTGTCCATGAGCTTCTCCAGTTAACCATCTGGTCTCCAGGATGGTGAAAATATTCTGAATATTGGATTGATTTCCATTACAGTGACTCTCTGGATGTTGGATTGTTCTTCCTGATACCTGGGTCACTACTTTCAAATTTAAACAAATAGATGATTAGTTTTGCTCAGGGAGACTAGCCACAAATGGTTCTTCTGTTGATTTTTATCTTTCTTATTTCTAGCTGCTGTCTGCTAGAAGACTACATTCAATTAAATCACCTGCATCTCAGTAACCCCTGAAACAAACACCACCCTTCTTTCTAGATTTTTATATGTGCATGATGTTGTTCTCATGATACATATCAGCTGGGATTTAAGCAAACTTACTGGATATATAGATTATTATAAGGAAGAACTGTATTTGCTGTTAGCAACACATTAAACTGGCTAAAGGGTTAGGGTTACGTCTTTTCAGAAAAGGTTAAAATTTCTTGGCCTATGGATGATCAAAGATTAGAACAAGTGTGTGTTAGATATAGCTTGAAATCAGCTTACAAAGTACTAGTTGAAAATGCATGTTAAGCTAGAAGAGACCAAAGTAAGACAAAAAAAGTAAGAGTCACTTGTTTGAGATGGCCTGCTATAGAAATTAAATAAGTAATTTAATTTAATTTCTTTAATTAAATTAATTTAATTAATTTAAGATATAAAAGCAGGCAGAATCAAAATGGAGATCAGAGCAAGCAGGTTGCTTTGAGCTTCATACTTGTTTAGGTCTCTTTTTAATGTTGCCTTCTCAGTTCTTTGGCAAGGCTATTGGCAGAAAACTACTACTATTTGTAAACCCTTTAAATATTAGTGCAGTTTCAATCGTCATTCCTTAAACAGGACACAAAAGAGTCATACCCGAATGCTAAAACTGTCCTGCTCCAATGTATGGAAACTTTAAAGGGCATGAAGGTCTATGGTGATCACTCTGTTCCAAGCCTCTGTGCTTTGTCCTCCTTGCTTAACAAAGTTTCTCTTTCAAGAGACTGACCTCACAATTATAACTGGCGTAGATATGAAGAACATTCTGGAAGTGTGTTCCATGGCTATTAAGTATTTGGTGATATCATTCAGAATAGAGCTGGAAGGGACCCTGTAAATCTTCTAGTCCGAGCCCTAGCTCAAGGAGGAGACCCTATACCATTTTAGACAAATGGTTGTCCAATCTCTTCTTAAAAACCTCCAGTGATGAAGCATCTACAACTTCTGAAGGTAAGCTGTTCCACTGGATAATTATTCTCACTGTTAGGAAGTGAGACCTTAATTCCAAGCTGCTTCTCTCCTTGATTAGTTTCCATCCATTGTTTCTTCTCCTGCTCTCTAAATTGAAAAATTGATCCCTCCGCTTTGTGGCAGGCCCTCAAATACTGCAATACTGCTATCGTGTTACCAGTAGTCCTTCTTTTCTCTAGACTAGCCATAGCCAAATCCTGCTACAGTTCTTCATATGTTTTAGTCTCCAGATCTTTAATCACCTTAGTCGCTCTTCTCTGCACTCTTTTCAGAGTCTCTACATCTTTTTAATAATATGGTGACCAAAATTGGATGCAGTATGGCAGTGATGGAAGAAGGTGGTTCATCCATTTTTTTATCCTCATTCTTTTTCTTGGTAGACGAAAATTGTTTTGGTTTGGGAGTTGAGTTGACATGGCTAAGACCTAAGATATTTAGGTCCATTTATCGGTAACTCCAAATTTCTGGAGGTTAATTGGCTTGGTCAAGTACTGCTGTTTTCCCAATTGCAAAATAGGCTACTTCTCATGTTTTGCATGAACTGCAGTATGGTAGTCAAATAGTGATTATTTTTATTTGTAGGTTTAAAGCTTTGGGAACTAGTAACTTGTGTAAATCACTCAGATTTGCCCAGAGAAATTGAGCTATTACCTGCCAATCTCAGCCTTAAAGGTAATATTGCACATTAAGATCTCCCAGGCTGGTAACTTCCAAATATAATGGATAGCTATCCAACAAATCCTTAGCCTATGTACTGCTTTGGAATTATGGAAATTATAGTATAACACATCTGCAAGCTTTTAAGCCCAACTTAAAGGCTGTTGCACATTATGGCATAGTTCTGTGGTTGAATGGTGCACAGGCAATAAAGCATGAATATATGAGTCAATTTGGATGAGTAATTCAACAGCACAATATTAGACTGGAGGAAAAACACTTTAGTACTGTTCCA
The DNA here is from genome assembly GCA_032468155.1 of Oxyrhabdium leporinum. Lineage (NCBI taxonomy): Eukaryota > Metazoa > Chordata > Lepidosauria > Squamata > Cyclocoridae > Oxyrhabdium > Oxyrhabdium leporinum. The sequence continues at coordinate 66,660 of JANHFL010006103.1, forward strand.
AGACAAAGGGCCTTTGCTGAATCATATTAGTAACTCCAGACCAAAACCAAAAGATGCTACAGATCAGTAGTTAGTCACATCTCAACAGAAGGCATGAAGCCCAGTCATGCAAGAAAGGAAGGTTTTGAGAAGTCAACAGATGTGTTGTGTTTTTATGTGTGTATATGTGTGAGAGAGTGTATATATGGAAAAACAAAAGGCAATTCAGCCAAATAACTTGGAGAACCTGTCATTTAACACACACTTTAACCGAAAGATTTTCTGATACCTACAGACCAAGATATTCTGATATGAAAGAGAAATAAAAAGCTGTCACTCTGGCAAAGTAACAGACAGGAGAAATTTCTAGTTTTGTGCTAATGGCCTTTTACAGCACATCTCCTTCAACCTTGACAAATCTCAAGTTTTTTGTTCAAGGGACCTTCTTGATAAAAATCACACAGGAGATAAACTTTCTTTTTTGTCAGTTTTCCAAGTGAGTACAATGTAAATTTAACAGCTGGACAGGAGAAAAGCACATACAGTATCATCAACTTCCTAGTGATTTCTCAATTAAAGCTAACTTGTTATCCAATGAGACCAGGCAGATATTTAAGGGGCATAGATATAAAAGAATGAGAAGACCCCAGTGGTAAGTGAAATTCAAAACCTTTTACAATTGTCACTGATTTCCACATAGTCAGAATGTTTAATTTCTAGTGATATATCTGAATTTAAAAAGGGCTTTTTGTACATACATATGAACCAATAGAAGACTCCTGATGAAAAATCTTTTGTTATTGCCACCAGAACACAAAGCTCTACATTTATCAAAACAACCTGAAAAGGAAGGCATTTAATTGCAAAAAAACCTGCCACAGTATCTGCTAGGTAACATAAATGCTATCATCATCATTTTAAAGACTATGGGTTAAGAAGATGTAATTGTTGAAAAGTACGCCAGTCATTTTCCACATATCATGGTACCTTGATGAAGGACTAACTTAACCACAAATTATTGACACTTCACGAAAGTTACTTCCATGCAATTATGGATGACATAATTGATTATAATTATGACAGCAAACTATCAAGGATGCAGGAATGTGTGTACAGTAGAAGAAATTAAAATTGCCAGATGTAAAAGAGCTGAGTTTTGTACATGGCAGCTATAAATAATGTGTTGGGTTGGGTTGTTTTTTTTGTTAAATAGATCTAAATTGTTTGGAGAATTTTATTGCATAATTTTGAAGACTTTTAAAGATACAAATCAAACAATGAATCAATATATAGTAAAATCTGAATAAGATATGGCAAGTTTAATACGATACTCTTAATAAATATATTTAAATTAGAAAAAAATAATGTGGAAGGTTATTCCAATTAATTATCTTAATTATCCAGATATTCTAATATGTAAAATATGAAGGAAAAATGTTAGGAACAGAATTCAGGGAATCAAAAAGAATGACTTAATCCTAATTGTTCATGTTTTACCTCATCTTTATCCTGCACTTGGATGAAAAGAGGAAGAGCGAAGCCCACTTGGGCCAATTCAGGAATAGCCACACTGTACTCTGAACTGTTGAATTCAGGAGCATTGTCATTTATGTCAATAACAAGGATGTTGAAGGTAGTCATCACTGTGGCATTGGAAGGTGTCCGGTCATCATTTAGTTCAGTTCCCTGAAAAAATAAAATGAAAATAAAATTTTACAAAGAAGTACAGAAACTGTGGATATCACCAAGAATTCATATTTATTTTAGATTTAGCTATGTTTCATATAATTAGCGCTATGTGACTAAGATAAACAGAAGCTATGGAAGAAGTTAAAAATATGATTAAGCTTAACAAAGAGACCTTTTTTAGTATATTGTAGTGGTTAAGATACGAGAGTAGAAACCAGGAGACTGAGTTGTAGTGCAACATTAGGCATAAAATCTTCTGGATAACTTCAGGTGAATCTCTTTCACTAAACCCTCAGAAGGCCAAGGGCATATTCTGAAAATATTGCCCCCCAAAATTTCAGGGACTTCTCAAAATCACCTTAAGAGGACTAATGGGGCTAATTTCTTCTTGATAATAAACTAATGTATTAGACTAACATGTTTAATTGAGTGGTATCTTTATTCCTTAACATATCTTTTTCTAAAAGTATTTAATCTTTGTTTCTAACAAATAATACTCAGTGTTGATTCTTAGACAATACTCTGTAATTCTGTAACATAGGAAAGAAGGCTAAAGCCTGGTTCATAGGTTGCATGTACAGAGGACAGGTGTGGGATGAATCCGATCTCATGTCTCTCCTGTCAGCGGGGCTATTTCAGACACAGATTAGAATTACTACACCCCTGTTCAGAAATATTATCACTCCATGCCTATAACCTGTCAATTGGGCAATTGAAAGGCAGCTAAACCTTCTATCCCAAAGATTCAAATGCACTCCCCCAACCCTGTCTCCCAACATGTTAAGGAGAGTGGCTAGTGGAGATTTCTCCTTCTGGCAGATGAACTGGAAGTGGAGCTAGTGGAATTGACTGATCATTTTTCTTCCCTTGTCCCATATTAAAACTATCACAACGACAAGCTAATTCTTGGGTCAAGTTAGGGCTGAGCAATTAGGCCGCTGCAATTCATGCTGACATATTTTTCCGCTGACTCCAAGACAAGAGGATAGCAAAATTTTGCAACTTTGTGGAAGATCCCATGTGGAGGGGTTGTAGTTGCAGGGGTTGTAGTTGAGAGAGACACGCAAATTTCATATTGGTGTATATCCCCTCTTGAAAAGTTTTGAATTGAAAATATCTTTCTTTACCATTTGAGGGGCATAACTTCCAAGGCAACTGCGGACTAACAAACAGAGAAAGCAATAATTATTTATTAGATTTATGTGCTGCCTATCTAGTCTATGTGGCTTTAGGATATAATGGGAGAGAACCAACCTTCAAATTTATCAAGCGGGGGGAGGGGGTTGGTGGGAGGAATTTTCATCCCTATTGAAACAAAGGCTTTGCCTCAGTCAGATTTTTCTTTAACTAAAACAAAAATGAATTGTGGAAAGGAGCAAGATTTCAGAGGGTAGCAATAATAGCGTATTGACCATGTAGAATTCCACTGAATGAAACTAAAGAGGGGTCAAATGGCCTAATTGCATGCCAACTTTTCTCCCTGACAAAGTGCTGCCTTAGTCAGCAGATGGTGGGGGTGATCATTCCTTTGTTTTGGAAAATGCTACACCCTCCTAATCATTTGACGGCCCTTCTAGCAGACCCTCCCACCTCCATTCCTTCCATCTCAGTAGAATCTAATTCACTAAATATGTTTCCAGCTTTATATTGATTTTAATTAAAGATCTGTGATGGGGGAGGGGGGGAGAGGAGAGGTTTGCAGAATTGAATAGGTCTCTTTGGGTATTTGTAGCTAAGCTGATTTGCCCCTCATCTCTCTAAGTTGGCTCTTCTGAGGATCATCAAACATGATTGGTGCTTTGTAGATGACCAAAAAGAAATAAGAAATAAATAAATCTGAATTTAATAATGACAATTCCATTACAATGTATCAGCAGGCAGGAGACATGACTGCAGAAATTCCATCACTGTCATCAAGCACTCCATTATTTTTGGAAATCTAAAGACTGTTCTACATTTCTTTCCTATCTAAAATCAGTAGATACGAAAAAAAATGGAAGAGAGGAAGAAAGATCAAACTCTTATGGAATGGTGACTGATAATGCATGCATTTTCTTTCTTAAGGGTTATTTTTCTTACAACTCATTTCTGTTAATGTACAGGTAGGCCTCAACTTATGACCACAATTCAGCCCAAAATTTCTGACACATGCTTAAGTGATTTTTGCCTGATTTTACTACCTTTCTAGCCACAGCTGTTAAGTGAATGTTGTAGTTGTAAAATTAGTAACATAGTTTTAAGTGAATCTGGCTCCCCCATTGACTTTGTTAGATGGCTGGAAAAGGAAATCACATGACCCTGGGACACTGCAACCATCATAAATAGGAGTCAATTGTCAAGCCTCTGAATTTTGATCACGTGACCAGGGGGATGCTGCAGCGGTCGCAAGTGTGAAAAATGTTCATAAGTCACTTGTTTCAGTGGCATTGTAACTTCAAACAGTCACTAAATGAACCATTGTAAGTCAAGGACTTACCTGCGTTAACATCCTTAGGAGGACCAGTACATCCTTTGTTACTCCTGTTCTGTTCACTCTTTTTGTATCACTATCATTCAACTAGCCAGCATATCTATTAATTTGCTGACTTTGGGAGTGGTGGTCAAAACTCAAGCAAGTATTTCTAGGAAATGTTCAACATATAAATATATATCTCATGGTGGAGTTTTGAAACAACTTTAATATTCCATCATGGGATTCCATCATAGAGTCTAATGTACAGAAATCCATTTAGAATGGGTGAAGACCATTGTGTCAGTGGCCAGACTAGTCTGTGGAGCCTGCAGGTATTGGAAACTGGGTTAATCACAAAGTACAGGTAATCCTCAACTTACAAACATTTGTTTTATGACCAAAGTTACAACAACACTGAAAAAAGGTTACTTATGACTGGTCCTCACATACCTGCGATCATCATAGCATCCCTGGGTCGCGTGATTAAAATTGGGGTGCTTGGCATGCAGCATGTATTTGCAACATTTCTTCTCTCGCCTTCTGGCATTTTGGAAAATGAGTTGACCCCCTTTTCTTTGTTGCAGTCCCTCAAATACTGGAGTACTGCTATGAAGTCACTCCTAGTCCTTCTTTTCTCTAGACTAGTCATACCCAAATCCTGCAATCATTCTTCATATGTTTTGGTCTCCAGGCCTTTAATCACCTTTCTTGCTCTTCTCTGTACTTTTTCCACGGTCTCAACATATTTTTTTGTAATGTGCCTGGAATGGTGTAGGGTCTCCTGCTTGAGCAAGGGGTTGGACTAGAAGACCTCCAAGGTCCTTTCCAACTCTGTTATTCTGTTAACATCCTGGAGTCAAGTGATCTCCATTTGCAACCTTCCCAATCAGCTTCCAATGAGCAAAGTTAATGGAGACAACTAGATTCACTTAATGACCATGTGATTCACTTAACAACTGCAGTGATTTGAGTAACACCTGTAACATTAAAAGGCTGTAAAATTGGGCACAAATCACTTAATCACCATCTTGCTTAGCAACAGAAATTCTGGTCCCAGTTGTAATCATACGTCAAGGACATCCTGTAACTGATAATTGGAAATGCCTTGCTGTAGCTCAGTCTTTTTAACGGTTTGACGTCAGACAAGAAAAGTCCTTTAATTGTAGTAGAAACATGTATTTATAAAACTGTAATTTACTGTAATTTGTGCACAAAACATGTCAAAAAAGAATTAGGAGGGCAGAGGTGGTTTAGCCAAATATGCAAAAAGAATTAAACCCTGGAGCATCAATAAAAAGTACAAAATAAACTTGTTTTCTGAAATTCAAAACAATATTTGTGCATTTTACAATGTATCTTTTTCCAAGATACTAGTCATGAATTTATCTTTTGTTTTTTTTAGGCACGAGTGCCCAATATATTGTTTATATTCTTGATCACCAATATTTTATTTCTACATTTCAGGTGCATAGCTAGAAAATATGATCAATTCTCAAACTTTCACATCTAAGCCGTACATGCTTATTTATCTTTATCCTGCCTTTATTATTATTATTTTTTATAAATAACTCAAAGTGGTATATATACCTAATACTTCCTCCTCCTCCTCTTTTTCCCACAACAGCCCTGGGTTGGACTGGAAGAGAAAATGATTAGGTCAAAGTTACTCAGCTGGTTTCCATGCCTAAGGCAGGATTAGAACTCACAATCTCTTTGTTTCTAGCTAGATGCCTTAATCACTAGACCAAATTGGCTCTCATGTTGTTATCTAATGAATAATATGGTTTTCTTTGAGCTGAGATTGTTTGCTTGTGATGTCAATGTCATTTCCTTGGTCAAAAATACAGAAGAGATTTTATTAACACCTCTCAATGGAGCCTACAATCCTGAAATGTTCTAGTTACTTCCCATTTAAATACTAAAGGCCACTGTTGAGTTGAACACCTTGATGAGATGCTATGAGATGTATATCACTAACTATTCCACAATTCAGAAAAAACAGTTTATGTTCTTTTCTTCTCTTTTTGAGCTGTTCTGAAGCAGTGGCTCAGGTTTTTCTCTTACCTTCACTGTAAGAATAAATCCAGCACTGTAAAAAGGATTTTCTCGGTCCAGTGGCCCATTCAGAGTTAAAGCACCACTGATGTAGTCCAGTGCAAAGATACTGTTGGTGTTGCCTGACAATAAAATAAACAGGATAAGCACAAATAAACTCACATGAAAAGCAAGAATTAATATAGAAGTTTAGAGACAGACATTCAGAGAAAACTGTGTTATAACAGAATGTGGACTGCAAAGAGAAGTTTGAGAAGTAAAAAGGTTGTGTCATCTGGAACCCCAAGCCAGCGGCACGTTATGATGTGAATTAAAAGCATTTCATTAAAAAAAATATTTAAACTCAATTTCCCATTGCCTCAGTCTAACAAGATATAGGATGGAGAGCTGAATAACTTCTGATAATATCACAAACACTTCAGGCAATCTTGGAAGTCTCAAACTGCTCCTTTTAAAATGGAAATGTATTCATAGTTTTTGTGTGTACACAACAATTCTGTTATACCTAGACATAGATCTGCACTTACCTTATAGCTAAAACAGGACACGATGAGGTGGAGCAAGGGGGCTTTGTTTAAAGCAGGAGTGCCCAACCTTGGCAACTTTTTGCTGGCTGGGGAATTCTGGGAGTGGACGTCTACAAGTCTTATAGTGGTCAAGGTTGGACACCACTGATTTAGAGCATTATGGACACTCTAGAGGAGATTGGAATGATTTGCAGAACAAAGGCAGGAAATGGGATCTTTCCCCTCTCTGCTATAATGCACAGCAGTAACTCTCATGCAACATGGAAGCCATTAAATCTGTATCCATAAGTATGAGAAGTTGGGGTGAAAGCACCAGACTGGGAAGAAAAAGGGAAAGGGAAACAGCAATTTTCCTTCTGGGATATTTTGCTTCTGTAATACAAACTTAGTAATGTTTAACAAAACTAGCAACAAGCTAACTAACTAGTTCAGTTTTATAAATTGTACATTCCCATTACAGGAGGTCTTGAACTTGGTGCCTGAGGGACCAGCAAGTGAGACACTCTTGATTCCCCACCAGTAGGAAAAGAAAAAAATAACATTCAGGAAACATGGAAAGAGATTTTGGAAAATATAGAGGGACACATGAAAGACACATGCGTTATTGGCTTGTATCTGAATCTTGCCCAATCATTTCATTTTCCCAGAGTCATACCTGGGAAGGAATAGATAGATTTGATCTGAAAGTTTTCAGACTACCTTCAACTATTTGAACTCGTCTTTATTTTTATTTTTATTATTTTATTTTATTTTAACTTCATATTTCTAAACCACCCACCCAAATAGAGGAGGTGGGATAAGCACAGTACCTCTCTTTATTGTTCTACTCTAAAGCACACATTTGTGTAGTTACATAGTTTTCTTTGGTGATCAGTGCCTGCCTGCCCTCCTCTACCTCTATAAAGCATTGTTGCCTTCATTTATTTTGTTACCTTTCTATCAATTTCTTGACCCACTAAAAAGTCCCAGCTTGGGTTAAGTGCAGTTTGGCATGTAGCTGACTGTGCAGTTCCACAACACAGTGTGATGGCTTTCAATTGGTTTGTCTGCTCTAGTGATCTAATAACAATTACACTCTCCTTGTTTTATATTCGAAGGGCATACACACACACACATGCATACACACACACACACACACACACCCAAACCCAGGCACAAATAACAAGCCCCAAGCTTCCTTGACATCTCTATTGTTCCTCTTGGATCTGAACAGGTACATGTAACATGGAAGATGGAAGAATCACCTATATGCCTTCTGCAGCATTCACTAATCATCTCCAAAAGATCACAAGCAGATAAGATTGCCATTATCTTTCTAGACAAAGAAGGTAGAAAGTTTCAGTGTCTGTTTAGGGGTTCCTTCATCAAAACCGTTGCTACTTCCCACATACTGTTGCTGCTGTTAATATATATCTCAGAGAATACACAAGCGAGCGGCACATTATAAGATACATCAGCACTTCTAATTTTTCAAAATTAGGAGCATCAGCAAGGGAAATACCTAAATCATGGATGTCCTAGAACTTATGTTTTTCCTCAACATATTTACCGTAAGTGAAACAGCATGAATGAGCCTAGGTGGCGCAGTGGTTAGAGTGTTGAACTGCAGGCCACTTCTGCTGATTCCATCTAGCGGTTCAAATCCCACT